>JARJCX010000487.1:0-65141 GCA_029282285.1 Mycena rebaudengoi | reverse complement strand
TTCGGACGGGAGGTAAACTCGACAGTACATTACGAATCAGGCCTAGGAAACAATAAGCAAAGTACTGAAGGAGAAGAACAAAGAGAAAACATACTCAAGCCCGCCAGGCATCACCACAGCTCCTTCCGTTTCGCCTCGATCATTTTGACCATTAACTTCTTTTCACTCCATTTTCCCTGGCACTTTCCACGACGGCCTCCTGGAGCTTCTTCCTTCTCCTTCTGTCCTTTAATTTGAGGCCAGCAGTCGCACGGACGAAGGACGGCGTGCATTTAAACATTCGACATAGCGTGCCGATTGTGTAACGATCCGGGTCCAAGGCTCGTAGCCGGCGTAATTCCGAGATCGTGTGGTCTGAAGCACGAGGCGGGGGGTTATATCGGTTTTCCGGAACAGCGGAGGGAGGGGTACGTCTTCCTTCGGTGAGGGCGGGCGAAGGAGAGGGATACGGGATTTGTAGTGAGGGAATGTGGGGAGGGCGCGGTGGGTGGAGGGCGGTGGATGAAGGTCAGGTCTTGGTCTGGCAAGGGTGTTACGACAGCCTGTGGGTTGTTGACGAGTGGATCTGGGGCATGGTACGCAGGCCGTTCAGATGATCCAGGCTTTGGACGAGGAAATTTCGTCGGGTGTGGCCATTTTTTGGTCGCGTAGCTACGCGTAAATGCAGGCGCAGACGACGCAAGTTTCCGCAGCATCTAGGGACGCGCAGACAAAAATTCTCGTCTCACACAAAAGAGCAAAACAAAGAGGAAATTCGTATTTGGTCGTGTTACAAAGTATTGCTATCAACTTCAGTTCCACCACCAGCATCAAGACCTGTAGCGATCCAAACGCGCCTAGGGCCATGTGTATCCAGCCTTTGTAGCATCTCGGGCGGCTATTCTTTCAAACCAGCTCTGAAAAGAGTTTAGAGCTTTTCTGTATTGCTTGCCAGTAGTCTCATTACCTTCATGCGGGGCCACATCGATCTTTATTTTAAGGCTGTGTGGATGTTGACCCTGCGACACCTTCAGCGCGCAAATTCATGGAGGAGACAGGGAGAATACATGCCATGTGTACGCATTTATGTCAGCGATGGTCAGCTTATTCCCCACCAAGTACTCGCGATCCTTTAAGCGTATCTCCAAGACGCCAAACAGCCTCTTCGTCTCGTCGCTGTACCGGCCCTGCGCATACGGGATCTGCTCTTTGATATGCGAGAAGTGTTCCGCTGGTTTCGTTCAGCTGGATGAACTGTCCAAGACAAATCCGCCGACGAACCTTGTCCCATCATGGTCCCCTGCAGAGGCAACTGTTAAAGCGGGGTGCTCCCTTATCCAATATCAAAAGACGTACAATCCTCCGTTGGCCCAAAACATCCACTGCAACACCTCGTTGCTTTCGTCCGATCCTGGCGGGAACGAGAACCGACCCTCCTTGTCGTAGTGTTGCTGCAAATAGAGGAGAATAGCTCCAGTCTCGAAGACGGTAAAGTCGTTCCGCGAACGGTCGACAATGGTTGGATTCTGCCATTTGCTAGCTTTATGAACCAATCCTCTTTCTGCTCCCTCTTGGAGAAATCCATTTTGCGGAACCTAGTGTGTTGTCAGGACCGGCCCCACAATAAAATATAATAAACTTACTCGTAAAAGTCCTGGCCGTATGCAGCCTTGAGTTCCTCAAGGAATACGGAGATCTTCCGCCCGTTCGGCGTACCGAGGGTGTAGAGCATGATAGGTTTAGTCGTCATTGTAGAGTATCTGATTCCTGGGTTAAAGGTACGAAGGACTGAACCAAGACGACCAGTTACTTTTAAAGCATGCATGCTTTTTATATATTTGTGTGTCGATTGTCTTCACACTCGTCATATAAAGGGGTTTACGAGACTAGTATATCAGCAGCTTTGTCACCATCCCGACAGGTCCCGACCAGGTCTTGAGTGGGACACCCTTTTATTTTTATCATTTTGCTAATGCACCAACCTTCCCCAGTTTCTTCGGGACGGTAACCGACCACCTTCTTTGCTCGTCTCTGTTTACTTACTAAGAGATTGGACTGGAGGAAGTGGGCGAACTTTCCATTCGCGAAATATGAGCTCCAAATATGTCGGCTAGTGGCGGATTGAATCCGATTGATCACCTTCACCTCGCGATACTCCCCTGCAACGACTCCTGTCCTGCAATCAATTCGATTTTTTTTTTTCGAGGACAACGACAATATGTACCGGTATCAATCCCGAGTAAAAAACGGATTGATTTATGCACTGGGAACAAGGCGAAAATTGAATTCAGTTTGACATTACAGGGCACGGGTGGGTCCGACAGTAATTATAGCGACAAAGAGATAAAAATCACCTTCGTGGATCAGCTGAGCTCAAGAAGTGTCGCGCGGTGCCAGTACATTGACTTAAGTAAAAGAACGCTGTGAATGATTGGTCCAATACAAGGGTACAGAAAACGAGTGGAAGCCGAACTCCAGTGAACGTAGGCACGGGCAGTAATGTGTCAAAAATGTGCAGATCCGGGGGCGACCATAATCCGAGGGTAGTTCGTTTTCGAGATGGGGAGAGGATCCAGATACTAGTACACGGTTCCAAGATGGCGGTGGTGGATGGCGGTGGATGAAGGTCAGGTCTTGGTCTGGAAAGGGCGTTACAACAGCCTGTGGGTTGTTAACGAGTGGATCTGGGGCATGGTACGCACGCCGTTCAGATGATCTACGCTTTGGTCGAGGAAATTTCGTCGGGTGTGGCCATTTTTTGGTCGCATAACCACGCGTAAATGCAGGCGCAGACGACGCAAGTTTCCGCAGCATCTAGGGACGCGCAAACAAAAATCATCGTCTCACACAAGCCACGAGTACAAAAAGCAACAAAGAGGAAATTCGTATTTGTTCGTGTTACAAAGTATTGCTATCAACTTCCACCACCAGCTTCAAGACCTGTAGCGATCCAAACGCGTCTAGGGCACTGTGTATCCAGCCTTTGTAGCATCTCGGGCGGCTATTTTTTCAAACCAGCTCTGAAAAGAGTTCAGAGCTTTTCTGTATTGCTTGGTGGTCTCATTACCTTCACGCTGGGCCATTCACCGATCTCTATTTTCAACATCGGGTGGGCGGCGACCCTACGACACCTTCAGCGCACAAACTCACAGAGGCAAGGAGAATACATACCATGTGTATGCATTTATGTCGGCGATGGTCAGCTTATTCCCCACCAAGTACTCGTGATCCTTCAAGCGTATCTCCAAGACGCCAAGCAGCCTCTTCGTCTCGTCGCTGTACCGGCCCTGCGCATACGGGATCTGCTCCTTGGCATTCAAGAAGTGTCCCGCTGGTTTCGTTCAACTGGATGAACTGTCCAAGACAAATCCGCCGACGAACCTTGTCCCATCATCGGTCCTCTGCAGAGGCAACTGTTAAAGCGGGGTGCTCCCATATCCAATATCAGAAGACGTACAATCCTGCGTTTGCCCAGAACATCCACTGCAGCACCTCGTTGCTTTCGTCCGAACCTGGAGCGAACGAGAACCGATTCTCCTTGTCGTAGTGTTGCTGCAAATAGAGGAGAATAGCTCCAGTCTCGAAGACGGCAATGTCTTTCCGCGAACGGTCGATGATGGTTGGGATTCTGCCATTGGGGTTGAGCTTTATGAACCAATCCTCTTTCTGCTCGCTCTTGGAGAAGTCCATTTTTTTGAACCTAGTGTGTATATCAGTACCTTCCCACAATAGAATATAATAATCTTACTCGTAAAGGTCCTGGCCGTATGCAGCCTTGAGTTCCTCAAGGAACACAGAGACCTTCCGCCCGTTCGGCGTACCGGCGGTGTAGAGCATGATAGGTTTGGTCGACATTGTAGAGTATCTGATTCCTGGGTTAAAGGTACGAAGGACTGAACCAAGGCGACGCGTTGCTTTTAAAGCATGCATGTTTTAATCCGATAGAAAAACAAATTCAATTTAAGTGTCAGCGTGATTATAAGATCGGAGAGATGAGTGGAGGGTTTATCAGCAGCTTTGTCACCATCCCGACCAGGTGAGCGGGACGCCGCCTTTTTATTTTTATCATTTCTGCTAAGTCACCAACGTCCCCAGTTTCTTTCGGGACGGTGACCGACACCTTCTTTGCTCGTCTCTGTCTATTTACTAAGAGATTGGACTGGAGGAAGAGGGCGAGCTTTCTATGAGCCCCAAATATGTCGGCTAGTGGCGGATTGAATCTGATTGATCACCCCTTCACCTCGCGCACTCCCCTGCAACGACTCCTGTCGCAATCAGTTCGATTTTTTTTTGAGGACAACGACAATATGTAGCGGTACCAATCCCGAGCAAAAAACGGATTGATTTATGCACTGGGAACAAGCGAAAAATGAATTCAGTTTGACATTATAGAGCACGGGCGGTTCCGACAGTAATTATAACGGCAAAAAGATAAAAATCACCTTCGTGGATCAGCTGAACTCAAGGAGGGCACGTTTAAGGGAAAAAGAGACCAAAGATAATGAGTGTCGCGCGGTGCCCGTACATTGACTAAGTACAACCTTGGAAACAGTATACAGTTGAAAGGAAGGAAAGAACGTTGTGAATGATTGGTCCAATACAAGGGTACAGAAAACGAGTGGAAGCCGAACTCGAGTGAACGTAGGCACAGGCAGTCATGTATCAAAAATGTGCATATCCGGGGGCGACCATAATCCGAGGGTAGTTCGTTTTCGAGATGCGATGAGATGGGGAGAGGATCCAGATACTAATACACGGTCCAAGATGGTCGTAGATGTCATGATAGACAAGATCCCGAAAAAAGATGGGCGAAAGCAAACGGGGGAGCCTACACACGCGACTCAGCTGTTGTCGGACGGGCCTGGGGACGACATGGAGATGGAGTTTCTGCGGCTGTCGTGCGGAGGGCTGTTGGCCTGTTCAACGGAGGACGAAGTCGGCAAATGGGAGTGTGAGGACGGCCTCGGGTGCAGCCCGGGGCGGTCAGGCTGGACTTTCCCGAGCGAGGGAGAATGCATGTGAGGATTCTCGCGGAATCCCTGGGGTGGCGAGTGGATGCTATTACTGAATGAACTCCGTTGCGACGAGCTCTCGAGGAGCTGCCGCGGGGGATCTAATCGAGTAGCAGACAGCGAGAGACGTCGAGCATCGAACGGCGCCGGAGAGCCGTGTTCAGAGTCCACCGTGCTCTGCGCGTCTCTGTTGTCATGATTCCAGCCAGGCGAAGGATGTCTTCGACTGGGCTCGCCCCTCAAACGCTCAGCCGAGGGGTTGGGCGGAAACGTGTACGTTTCGGAAGCCATAGGGTTCCCATTGCGAAGGGGCTGTTTACCTTTGGCTTTTAGACTCCCAGAGTCGACACTCTGCCGGCGTCCGGTCGCGAGACGAAGAGCATCTTCGAGCTCGTCAACCCTGCGGTAGAGACCCGCCATCTCTGCCCGCATATTGCCCAATTTCCGTTCTACCATGGTATCCACGGTTTCATTCAGTTTCTCCTGCTGCTGCGTGAGCGTTTGGATGAGTGCGTTCGATCTCTGAAGCTGCTCCCCGAGCCAGTTCTTCATCTGCTTTGAGTCGTTGAGAGCGTCGTAAAAGACCTCGAACGGCGCCAAGAAGGCAGATTTGTCCCCGGAATACCCGGGATGGTGAAGTGACATGGGAGTAGGCGGGACGAGCGTCGAAGCAATGGGGACAGGATGCAGCAGGAGGAGAACGACCGGTGACTGTAGGAACAGCCAACACGGAAACGGAATTCGTAGAGTTGCTGTTGCGTTGCATAGAGAGCCGGGTGGGCGTCGGAGGAACGTGACTAGGCACCCTCCGCATAGTATCCCCTCCGCCCATAACGGACGGAAGCCGTGGCAGAGTCATTGGAAACCGGCCTGAGTAAAAGGATCCTTGACCCCCTCCTTGTGGGATGGGCGGCGCACTTTGAATGACAGGTTGAAACTGTTCTTGAGTTTGGGCATCCCGAGGACTGATGATTATGTCGGCTGGCTTTCTCCTACCCCCCAACTGCTCCGCACGACGTCGGGCAAAACTAATCGGGGGTGGCGGTAGCGAATTCTGGCTAGCAACCGGGGGACGCTCACTAGGAACGGACACAGGAGCAGGGCCAGGGCTAGGGGGCCGCACATTTCCATTCGCGGCTCGGCGCGTCCCGTTACCCGCGTTGGGACTGCGCCGTTGCCGCGTTCCAGCAGGGGCCTTGGCAGGCTGTGGTGCGCGTTCCTCTGCAAGGACGAGCGGAGGCTGGGGACCGGTGGTGATACTCGGCGAGGCGACGACACTCCCGCGCCGCTGTTCGATGATAGCTTTCTGTTTCTGCTTTACGGTGATCATCGATCGTACCTGCTCAATAGCGGAAGGATTGTCACGCATGATCGTGAATCCCATGACAACAGGGGAAATTGGAGTGGACGAGGATTCTGCGGGAGCCCGGACATCAGTGTTGAGCTGAGGCGTCCCGCTGACGGTGACGCGACGCCGTTTGGCAGAGGGGCGGATGCTGGAGGGCGCGGGTGCGCCGCTCGAGTCCAAGATGATACGCTGATGGAGGGGCGGGCTAGAATCGGGCATTTCCTGGTCCTGTTCTTGCTTTACTCGTACCAGACGTGGGGAGCCTCGACTAAAGTACAGAAATTAAGTGAGAGAACAGGGGAGCCGAGCAAAGACGCACTCTGAGTCTGAAGGGTCGTCATCGCGCGCAGTCGACGTGATTTCTGCGCGGGGACGTTTTCTACCTGTGGCCCTATCCTCCTCGCTGGGATTTCGTGACCGAGAGGGCGGTGGGGGAGATTTCGCGCGCCTGGAAGAAGAGGGCGGCGAGCGAGAGTGGATGGGAGGAAGAGAGTTGTTGCCCGAGGATATGCTGCCCAGAGAGGGCTCACTGAAGGCCTGTGCAAAAGAGGGGAGGGAATGGGGGGCGTGGGTGGTCATGGTCGAGGACAGAGCAAGCGTAGAAACGAAAAAGAAGAGGTATAATGAAATTTAGAAGGACGAAGGGGCTCGCTCGATCAGTACTCAGTTCTCGATCACTCTGCGATTAGAAAATATCGGACAACGTCGCCTTGAAACATATCTAACATTCATGACTTCATCTTTCTGATTGTACATGCTCCCTTCGGCCTCCGGCCCTATAGATATGCTCCATGTGCAGCCTCTCAAACTCTCCCACATTTGGGCCATAATACGGCCATTGGGGATACAGCCAGCCGCCGTCCTCATCAAGCCACCATCTGCCATTCGCACCAGCGGCGGGTTCAATCATCGACAGTCTATACCCCGTACATACATTTATCAAGATTCAGTACCAACACCGCATCCCAATTAATCCATTACTCGACGCGTTTCTTTTTCTTCCGGACCGCCAGCACTGTTACGTGTGGAACAGGTTCGGTCTGCGCCTCGCGCGTCTTTGGAGTTGCGGGGGCGTTCCGCACATACACGGATCCGTAAATATGTGAGTTGTACGTCTCCAGCGACGTGACTGGTTCGGGAAACGGATTCGGCGAGACATCCGCGACAAATGCCTTTTCGCGGCGTGGAGGCGTTGACGGTGGGGCCAGAAGAGCTCGCGACACCTCCGGCTCCGGGGTTCGTCTGTCAGAATCCCTACTAGAACTTGATCCTGTTCGAGGGTGGAGAATGGGTGTGATGCCTTCGCAGAGACCTTTGATAGCTCCCTCCAGTGTATCTGTCGCCTTGACAGACCGCTCGACGGTTGAAAATTCTAGCCCGGTCATGAGTGAGCTCAGGACGCGTTTGTTGATTTGACAGGAAACCTGCCCAGGCATGGGAGCGAGGGGTGAGATTGCGGCATTGGCATGAGGTGGCGGGCAAGAGAAGCCAGCAGTGAAGAAACCCGTTACTGCGCCTGCCACACACTCCTGCCGGAAGGACATTCTTTCCCAGAATTCGTCGGCTGTCACCTTCCCGAGTTCGCCCAAAACACGTTCTTCTTTCCCACCCTGACTAGCCTTCTCCGCAGCCGCGTCCTTAGGAACGTCGGCATGGTTGCTAGGAACAGTGGCGCGCATCCGCTTTCTGGGTGGTGACCTAAGCCCTTCCGCATCGGTGGTGCAAGCAATCTCGTCAATAAAGCGCGATTTTGGGTCGTCTTCAAATGACGGGATAAAGTGCCCTAAATTTGGGCGAGCTTTGTCGGTTGGCGCAGGACAAGGAAGGGGTAATTCTTTCTGCGAATATGGGTGCCCGTACGTCCACGGCACTCCCTCCGCGTCGGGAGTAGTGGATGGCGTGGCGCGTTGCAGCGCATGCTCCGCCTCGAGCTGGCTATACCCCGGCAACACGTAGTAGAGTCGTACTACTGCCTGTGCATTATTTTTTCGAGCCTTGACGGCCACTTGCGTCAAGACGCGCTTCCACCAGGCACACAGCTTCACGTCACTCAGTGGGCGCTTGCCGCTGTATTCGGCAGAGTTGGGGAACAAGTACTGGGACTGCGCCCGCGCGAACAGCTGGATCCAGAGATGCTCAGCGGAGACGGGTCGCGTCGTTGGATCCGCATAAAACTCGAGCAATGATCGGACCAGAGTGGCGGTTGGCGATGGTGACGTGGATTGGCCCGTAGAATCAACCTTGGACACATAGAGAATAGCAGACGAGGTGGTTGGAATGTTGTACACACATGCCTCGATAGCAGTGGTGAATATTCGAGGCGAATCGGGGGTGCTTTGTTCAGAAAGAAGAACAAGAATATCCTGCAGGTACGCCCTTGCCCGAGGTACTGCATAAGGGAAGAGCGACTGGAATTTCCGCGGAGACGAAACAAGGACGTGTATGTGGAACTCTCGGGTGCCAGGGACATCCCGTAGTCCATTGAGGAGATGGTCGCGCAGTCCAAGTGCCATGTGGCTCACGTGACCGTCATTAAAAATCTTTTTGGATCTCTGTCGGTTGTAATAACGCAGCCACACCAAAGCCACACGGTATATAAATGTGCTCGATAATTACAAGTGTCTTGTGTATAGCGAGCAAGCCGGGTAATAAATGAATGGAAGTACCGATTGAAGTCCGATTTCAAGGAGAGTGCTATCGAGGTCAAAAAGGACAAGAAGCCGACGGTGGTTTAGAGGATGCTGGAGAAGGACTGGGAGGAGACTTTTGGGGTGTCATTTGGAAGAAATGGAGGACAGAACAAGGTTCGCCTACGAGTTTGTAGTTAGCTTGCGCCAACACGCCCGTTTGTACCATGACAGCCAGCGGTGGCCTCGACGGCTGTGTCTGAGGAAATTCAATTTATGGATCAAAGATGTGGAGAACACACACGCACCGTCCATCTTGGTGTAGATATGGGAGGGGTCAGATCCAAGAAAGAGCCTGCTGGCGGATGCGCTCTTTCCCGCAATGATTCCCGAGAATTCAGTGCAGCCAGGACTGAATTCACATAGCCTGTAATGGTCCATTATATCAGAGAGGCGTTGGTGTGGAAGTAGTGTTGCACTTACACTTTCCCGATAGCCAAAAGAACGCGACGTACACATAGGTGTTAGGCAGGATCCCAAACTACTCTTCGTGTTAATCTCACGGGACGAACGAGCGATTGGAACCCACTGTGAATACTACAAGACATGCGATGATACCAGTGAGAAACCCTGTGGTGAGGCTATACTTCATTAACGTCGTGATGAGCGAATCGGTTCTATACAAAGTTGAGAGGCGATAGCTGGAAGCAGGGAAAAATATACCTCGCGATTCCGGTACGGTTCCGAGACAAGTAGTAACACAGACTGACACCAATAAGCATATCAGCCGCCGCTGCAGAGCCCAACCCGACACTTGTGATCCACTGGAAATTGGATAAGCACTGCGTCGAGAATCAAGGAGGCTCTGTAAGCTCACAACTAAGCTCGCAGCGTTCTCTTTGAGTGTTTGAAAGCTGCAATATTTGAGCTCGTCGAATTTATGAGCAGAGAACTCTGTCACCTTCCAACCGTGAAAACTTGTAAAATGCATTAGGACGTATATATCGGCGAACATTAAATGAGCCCTACCTATTCCGAAAACTTATGGAGCTGCAATCAACCCGTATGTCCTATTTTTTGGGAGCGGAAACGTACCAAAGTGGATAATCGAGAGTATGACCTGGATTCATGCCGAAGGTAAGCGCAGACTATAGAAGAAGATGGCTTGCTTACGATAACAGTTGTAAGAAGGACATTTCGGGATACTGCCACAAAACTTTAACGCAAAACAAGGTGTGTGGGAATTATGGACCTATCCAGACGCGGCGGGCATAGAAGCTGATTATGGCAATGGCCATCAGATTCGGGCTACGGAACCAGTTGCCAAAAAAAAGTACCTCTCAGCGATAAGGCCAATTAGGCCGTTAAAGTCTGTCTGAATCTGTACTGTGTTTAAGCATGTCTGCGGTATGCAGTCACACCGCGTACATTCATACTCCTGAAAACTATTTTAGACGAAAGTCACTCGAAGTGGCGCACAGCAACACACCATGTGGTTGTCCCAAGAACAGCAGGATTGTTGTAATTCAACACTAGCACCCTGTGTGGATAATAAGTTACTCCGTCAGTATCCGTTGACCAGACTATTACCAGTACACGGCTACAGTGCACAAGGCAAGGTGGGCCGTGTCTAAAATCCTGACATTTTCTCATGACAGGGAAGGGTGTCTGTGGCGGGAATATGTACCATAATATTCCGACCTGTCGCAGCGCAGTATCAGAACCGCATCAATGGAAACAATGGTGCCGAATTACCATCCATTTAAGAATTTTGGAGTCTTCAGGATAGTTGCTGGAAAATATAGGCTCAACGCGAGCATAATAATTCACAAGCATACGCACCGATAATAGAGATACCTGCCAAAAGTGTCGGCAGTAGAATCAGTATTTAAGTGCCTGACACATACGTCTGAAGAACTGTTACACCATACAAACTGCAGCCGTTTCAGTAGATTCCGAGACTATTGTGAAGGGACCGACATTGCGCTGATGACAAGGCCGATGAACGCACTCCCGAAGGTGCTCTGAAGCGAGATCGCCATGGCCGCAGGATGGTGGACAAAGGAAGAGGAACAGTCCACAGCGGCGCCAGATTTAAATACACCTCAAATCCCAGAACTAAAGATTCCGCCACAGAACCAACACAGAATAGAGAAATATCTCCGAGAATGGATGTTTGATAGAAATAACCGATATTAAGCCAATAACAATCGGCGTCATCTGTGCGCCCATCCTGTTAATAGCACGCCGTGGGAGGCTGTGGAACTTCTCATGCGAAGAAACGACCTCCAAGGGGGTTCAGTGGGATCGGAGATTCCGGGTCAAGAAAGGAAAGGCCGGGGTGTTCGTCGTGTTGCCGCATAATTCTCCATTTAATAAGTTTCTTCACTTTCCAGCCAACATAGCAGCCTGTGTCATTATTTTCAAACAAACATGAAGAGCTGCAGCCACACAAGATCCGTTGGAGGTTGATGAAGAACGCGCGCGGAAGTCGGAGCTCGGAAAACCCGCCGGTTCATCAGAAGCTTCAGATGCCGAGACTGTATGGCGGCCGGCGTCTTGATTACCAAAACAGAGGTTCGAGGGATATAAGTATAAGCAAGAAACGCCCCGGAGGATTCAAGAGCTTTTCAGATGACACGAACTGCCTGAAAGAGTCAGAAAGACTCTAAACAGACCCAGTTGATGCCATCAATTCCCAACGTTTCCCCGCATTATCTGAATTTTACCAAAAATTGAACGACGTATAAAGCTAGATGCCGACGGTGAACGCTTGTCAGGCTCCATATTTAACTCGTTGACGCTCGGACTTTGTAGGCTATCCGGTCCTGGAATGGAGAAGAACTACGAAGTAACGAAACTGCCGTCAGTCAATTAAATCCAGGTCTACTGCAGACGCGGCAAGAAACATATGTGCCTGAAAGAAAGTACTTGAGCGAACCGATTGGATTATATGCTACAATACAATGTGTGGGGTTAAACTGGTACAGGATTAGAAGAAGGTAAAATGATCAAGCAACATAAGCAAAAGTATCTCGTGTGCCGTCAACACGCTCGATGTACTCCTTCTCCAACAAGGTGTCAATTGCCTACAAGAATCTAGCTTAGAGGGTTTCAGGCGAACGACTAATATGGTGTATACCTTTTTTATGTCGGGAATCTTTGGCGCGAAACGCTGAGAAATCTGAGAGATGACCTCCTGGATCAAAGGCTGGTTCTTCATGGTTTTGCGCGCCTTCATTACCCTATGATGCATTTTTAGGGAAAGATGAACTACCGGCTGGCCAAAAAAAAAGTACGAACCGCACAATGGTAGCCTGAATAACATATTTGCGGTCTTCGTCGACGTTTTTGAGGACATCCACAACATCCGCCTTGTCCACTGCCTTGATGGGTAGATTAAGGTTTACTCGGATCTTCTTCGACTTGAAGGCTAAGTGATATCAGAAGAGTAGCAGTAAATTTGAAGGAAGCCGACGCACAGGGATTGAGATCGTATTGCTCCGTCTCCTCGTTTACAAGAACCTTTGCTTTGACAAGGAGGGCGAGAACCTGTGTGAGGAGCTCCTTGGGGATGGACGTAGCAGCCTCCAGTTCCGCCAGCGAGAGAGTGTCATTGCGGTTGTACTGCAGCAAGACAGCCATCTGGAACGAACTCGTCATCAAGATGTACTTTTGATTCAGGTAGTTCGTCCGCAGCTCGTTCTTGGAATAATTCCACAGCCAAGTGAGCTTGCGTCCCGAGTGCTTCATCTGGTAGTACTTCTGGAATCGATCGTACGTCGGTAAGATCTCGACGGGTATCACAAATTCGTGTGTTGGAGGGTTCAGAGGCCAGAAATTAGTGCCAAGGACCATGATACTAAAGTTGATGTCCATGTCGTCGTGGTTTTGCTGCATACGATCCTTGAACTGGTCCGTAAGATCCTTGCTAAGGCTCATGTCTAGCCAAAAAACCAACGTCAAGGGTATTATATCAAAGGTAAAAGAAAAGGACGCACCTGTGAACATCCGCTGTAATTTGTTGGTATACTCAAAGCCACAAGCCTCCTTGAGCTTGGATATCATGCTAGCCTCGCTTTCATCCGAAGCCGACACCCCATGGATAAGACGCTTCGACAGCTTGGTCGTATAGAATGACTGGAAGACATCTTTGTCCTCGATGTACTTGAAAAGGACCATCTGGCAAGCACAATTGGCAAAAGGCCATAACAAATAGTAAATGAGCTTACTACACGGTTCAAGGCCGCCTCCAGATCGTCTTCTTCCGCCATCTTGTTGTTCTTTCGGAGGAGTAAATCACCGTGCTTGGCCAGGAGTTCGGGCGACTTTGAGTTGGACGCCCCAGTCGCGGCATTGCGGTTAACAAACTCTCGACATGCCTTGTCGAGACTCGCGACGAACCCGGCCTCGCCTCGGAAACTTCTCGTGACGGTTTCGGAGTTCTTCTTGTGTACGTCCAACAAGGCATCGACATACGCCTTGGGATCAATCGAATCTGCACTCGCCGCTCCACCAGTGCCAACGAGCTTTGCAACAGCAGCTAGCCCAGCTGCCTTGACGTGCTCCTCGAACTTCTTCCGTAGGGGCTCAAGACCCTCGGGGATACGGGACAACAGAGCATACATCCGCTGGAGGTCCTCGTCCTTGTCAAAGTCAAGGAGAGTCTGGAAGTTTTCCCACATGAGAGTGGAGTGTTCACGGATAAGGACATGCTCGCACTTGCTGATGAGCGGTTTACGGGTTTGTGTGTTTAGATACCGTTCCACGCGATCTTCTTCTTCTTTCAGGCGCTCTTCCGCCTTCTTGAGATAATCCGACACGCTGTTCTCGGCGAGGAACGACTCGGACTCGTGTTTGTAGTATTGTTCTGTCGCGTCAATGAAAGGCGTCTCAAAGTGCTCCTTGTACACATCAAAGCACGCCTTGTTGGGATCTGCCTCATCGAGTCCAAGGGACACCAATGAGTCGACGACCTTTTTCACAAGACCCTGATCGATTGTTTCGCCATTTCGTTGCAACTCGATGAGGCGAAGGATTGCACTGGCCAATTTCGTATGCTTTCGCTGTACCGGAACGAATAGGTTGTTTTTCCACTGTACGAGGGCGAGCTGAAGGAAGAATCAATATTGACCAAGAAGGTGATGGCATAGTGGCGCACAGTATACACCGGATAGACGCCCTTCCTGCCCTCGTCTCTTTCGCGCTTCACCCAGTGGCGATTGAGATACGTGAAAAGTCGGTTTATGTAGTTGGCCCCGGTCGTATATCTCTCCCACTCGGAGGCATAGTACTGAAGAAGAGCTTCGTCCTGGCAAGCATCCGCTTTCTACCGCCATGTGAGCATAGCACGAGACCACATGCCACAGACTTACTTCGCGCAAGGACTTGAGGTGAGTAACAAAATAGCGAATGAGGTTATTGTACAAATCTGCGCCCATCAGATTCGCGCCGGCTGGGAGAACGCATTAGCAGCAAACGAGGCAGTGGCGGGTGGCATTTACTTCGATTAGCGACGCCGACGTGGTCCCCTGAGGTTCCTTGCATCTTCGATGAAGTACAGTAGTTATACGCGACCGTGTATAGCGACATGTACTGCGATCTCGTGAAGAAACGGATGAAGCGAGCCTGAAAGTGGTCATACCTTGGAGTACGAAACGCCGGACTGGAGTTTGGTCATTATATGGTCGACGCCATCTTCGAGAAAAGCCCATGTTGTCTGAAGGTCTTCAATTGAACGTAAGATCCTACACTTGTGGAAGTATAAACAGACGAGACATACCAGCAGTAGGAGCAGGCATCGCGGAGGCCATGGTCGTCAAGAGAAGGGCTCGGCACGTTGGCGCGTCGATCAAAACAGACACCAATAAGTAAAAGTGCTGATGTTCAATTGTACTCAGGCGCATACTTTTGAACTTTCCGAAACTTGAATTATTATTTAACTATATCTTCACTGCCTTGTGGATGCAAGCTATTCCTCCCCACAAATCAGTCCATGCGCCACCATCCTCATCCTTCCCAGTTGTGAACCCCGCGTCCCTTATCATCTGAGCAAACTCGGGTTGTGGGGGAAACTTGCGGATGGATTCAACAAGATACTGATACGAGTCGCGATCGCCAGCCAGGATTGTTCCCATGAGAGGGATCATGGTGAAGGAATATTGGTCGTAGACTCTGTGCCCACGTGAGTAAAATAATTGCCAGGGGTTCGGTTAGACTCACGAGCTCAACAGCGGATTGTTGACCCTGCTGAATTCGAGGCACGCGAATGTACCACCGGGCTTTAGAACCCGATATGCTTCTTTGAGGACGTCAGGGATCGACGTGCAATTCCGAATTCCAAAGGCAATGGTGTACAGATCGTAGGTATTGTCAGTGAACTTGGACGGCGGCAACTCCTGCGCATTGGCCTCATGGAATGATATCTGAGGAGCTACAGACTCATTAGTGTCGCGTGGAAGTCAGTGAGAAGCGTAACGCACTGTTGTGGTACATGGTTTTTTTGAAGCGCCTGAAGCCCTCCTTGAGCATCTGCCCATTGATGTCGACAACTTCTACGGTCGTCTCCCTGTCCGCGTACTTTTCCCGAGCATGGTCCAGTATCCGCAGCGCAATATCCCCCGTCCCACCGGCGACGTCTATGCAGCGCACTGGACCTTTCCTACCAGGTCGCAGAGTAGAAATCAGAGAATCCTTCCAAAGACGGTGGACACCCAAGGAACTAGCGTCGTTCATCAGGTCGTATGAAGACGCTACTGAGTCGAACACATTTTTGACGAGTGACTCTTTTGCCTCTTCTGGTACCGTTTTGAACCCAAACGACGCGGTTCGCGGACTGGGAGCCGGAGGATGCTCTGGAGTCTGGGTAGGGCCTGAAGAAGCCTGAGTATTGAGATGCCTCGCCAGACGATTGACGCGAGTAACGCGAAGCCCAGCGACTCGGAGGCACCGCGATACTGGCTGCATTTCAAGAAACAGAATAGCACGTGACGATATAATCTCTTTCTACATTTTCGCTCATGTCCGAGTCGAGCTTACCGCAAGCGGAGGGAAAGGGCAAGCAGAGAGCCGTAGGTATGCTATCAAGTGGCTGATTCTTAGCCTTGTATCTCATGTTCAGCTCAGAAAGCGACTTGGAGCCAGAGATCACCCAAGAATATCTCGAGTCTCTTCTCACCAAGGCTCGGAACAGGGCGCGCGCTGCAGCGGCAGTACATGAACAGCCTCAAATCCCACTGGAAGAGGACGTTATTGCCCTCCCGACAGAACCTCCTAAAATGTCTGCATTTTTTCGAGTATGTGCAAGAATCTGAACCTGGCCCTGCAGTCCTCCGCTAGATCCAGGCGTCCTCCCTCGCCCGTATTTCATACTCGGAAAAACACGGAAAGACCCATCAACTATGTGGGATCCAGACGTGGAACTGGCCGAAAAGGCCTCTTCGTCATATGTCGTTCCTGCGCCTCCCATTCCGCCTCCAGAACTGACTAAATCCGGCAAGCCCCTCACGAAGCGTGAACGGAAGGAGGTCGAGTTGCCGCCCATCCCGCATTTTATCTTTTAATTAATTTATCTGTCTTTCTAGCTCAAAAACAAAACTGCAGGCCCAGACTGGTTTGATCTGCCCGCTCCCGCAGAATCAGACCTTCCACGCTTGTACCGGGAAGTGGAAGCGCTGCGCCTACGCAACCAGCTGGACCCCAAACGCTTTTACCGGAAAGATGAGGGCGAAGGGAAGGGGATCAAGGGCCTGCCTAAGCATTTTGCTGTAAGTCTATCTCAACTTTTCTTTGGACCTTCGATACTGAAAGGGGAGAACAGATTGGTAAGATTATCACCGCGACAACACCATTTGGCGCTCCCAGTGGCGACAACCTTACCCGCTCTGAACGGAAGAGGACATTGGTTGACGAACTCGTGGACGATGCGGAAGCGAAGCGGTATGCAAAAAAGAAATTCGACGAGCTGCAGGGCGTCAGAGGTGCGAAGGGTCGGAACACTTTGGCCGCCAAGAAGGCATTGCGGAAAGGCAAGTGGTGAAAATTTATCTAGTGGATCACGCTTTCGACCCGGGCCGCTATACTATACAAAATATCCCGGTCATCGCTTTCCTGGACCAACGCCCGAAGGTGCCCCTGTTCGTTCTTCAAAAGGTTCATGGGAGTATCGAACTCGAGCTACGGAATATGTCAGCTCTCAAGGACGGCAATGGTGAAAAGGCTTACCACGCGGCCCTCGTCCAAGACCATCTGGCAAATCAATCAACATGGTGTCTTTCCAGCAGAAAGGGCAAGCGTACAACTCTGTCATAGTCCATAATGGTCTGCAGCCGATGGGCGACAGTAATCAAAGTTACGCCCCCAAGCTCATTTCTAAGAGAAGACTGGATTATAGCATCCGTCTGATAATCTGTCGGTTCTGAATGTCAATCCACGAAGCATTTACTTTTTGGGAGTTACGGGAGCACCTATAGCCGATGTGGCTTCGTCGAGAATCAAAAGCTTGCTCCTGCGCACGATGGCGCGGGCCAACGCTACGATCTGCCGCTGGCCGACAGACAAGTTTCCGCCTCCACTCGAAATGAGACTGTCGAGAGAAACCTCGCCCCGGAGGGAGAACAGCCCTGCAGCGCGCAAGGCTTCGTTGAGCACCGAGTCATCGTGCTCCCCGTATGGGTCCAGGTTCTGGCGTAGCGATCCACTGAGTAGTTCGGGCACTTGGGGGATAAGGGTAATAGACTGGCGGAGGGCGGAGAGATTGATCGAGTCGGTGGCAAGACCGTCGTAAAATATCTTGCCTTCGGTCGGAATGCAGCGCAGCAAGGCAAGCGTGAGGGAGCTCTGCGAGTAGTCAGTATGAAAAATAAGGAGTGCAGCAGATAACGCCACTACCTTGCCGCTGCCCGTTCGACCGACTATAAGTAATCAGCAAGGCACTGAGTAGATGAGTGAGCGCGCGGAAAATTTTTACGAACCTACAGCGATACGTTCACCAGATTTGATGTCAAAGGAAATCTGGTAGGTGTTAGTCGCTATTGAGAGCGTTCATTCTACACACATCTTGCAAAATATATGGGCCATCCTGGGCGAGCGTCAGTCGGCGGACGAATGGGAGTAGGGAATTTTTACCGGTGAATATTTCGCGGACAGGTTCTTCGCACTAATATCTCCACTCGCTGGCCAGTAAGCAGGTGGGACCCCAGCTGGGGTCACTTTTTCTTCTTGTTCGATATCCCTGTACTCCAGGACTCGCTCTAGACTACTGCAATTCAGGATGGACGTTCAAATTGAAAACATCCTCCTTACTTATTCGCTATTGAATGAAAAAAATTAGACCCGTACCTGGGTATTGAAAGAAACGCGATGCGCACCATCCAGTTGGAGGGTGTTGAAAATGCGCACCCACCACACAATGGAGGACGTCATCATTGTGGCCATTGTAATAGAGAACCCGATGTTGGCGGCACCGTAATGCGATCCTCTGCCGTACACCATATACCACCCGAGGCAAGCAGAGAACACCCCAGCTAATATTTCCGATCTCATTCCGATCCACCTACGGTCGTGTCAGGGTATACAAAGTCCCAATGCAAATTACATGCCTGTTCAAGTTCCAAAATGTGATCGCTGGGCGAATGAAATTGTCTGTACGAATGGATGATTCATCAAGAAAAGTTTTCTCAGCACCGTAGGCGCGGATGGAGACTGCGAACGATTAAAAAGGATACGACACTCCCTGTGCGGAACGTACTAAGGCCAGAAATGGCTGCGGAAAAACTAGTAGCTTTCGTCAGACAGTAGCGAGTCGCGGAATCAAGGTTGAATGTACTGTGCGAGGAGCGGTGATCTGGCCGCAGACTAGAACAATGTTAGAAAATGAATCATGCCAGAGTATTTAAATTGACCATCTGTCTCTGAATGGGGAGCTGAGCTGTGATATACACTCTTCCAGTGAAGAAGGAAAGAAGGGCAATGGCTGCACCCGGAAATAGGAATGCGGGACTCAGTATCACGATAGCGGAAAACTTGGCAAGCATGCTGCGTGTGATGAGAGCTTGAACGGGTGCAAAGTCTACACCACGCACAATATGCTCAGTTCGACGAAGCGGACGGCGGCGAACGCGAAGTTATTGTCAACTGGAGGTATCACGATAAATACATTGCCCGCGAAGAGTGCACATTAATCTCACCTCTACCCATATCCTGCGTAATACGAGTGATGATCCACGACGTGGAGGTGGTATCTAGCCATCTGCGAATTGATTGAGGAAAGCAAGGCCGTGTGGAGAGGTGACACAACACCTTAAGGTTGTACCAAAGACAGAGTCAACAAAATTATGGTGTATGATTTTTGAGGCGCGAATGGTTCCGGATGCACAGACGAGGAACACGACGATGTATAACACCATCGAGAGAATGACCAACGTGGAATATATACCCAAATACCTGCGTGACAGGTCAATGGAAAGCTGTAAGGTTCTGATCCTGCTAACCAGGGTGCTGCGACTTCAGACGCGGGGTGTCTCTGGTACTGACTGGACCAAAAGCCAAGGAACCAAAATTGAAAAGAGGTGGTTGCTTCGTTGAGAAGGAACAGGCCTGATATCAGCCCAACATATAGGATAGGATGTGAGCTGATATTGGCAAGATACAGAATATCTGGAATTCTGGCATCAATATACGTCATAAAGATCGAAATTAAACCTACATGTGGACCACTTGACCATGCCACGTTGTGATTTTTCTTCTAACGTCGGTTTCCCTGCTGCTATCGAATTCTGGGAAGACGGGTTGGCTTCGACGTGCTCGAGGGTCATCTGTTTTACCGCTACTTCTACGCTTGAATCCGGGCTTGTTCCTAATATAATGTCCACAGGACCCTGCACGATGCTTCCATCGGATCTCAGAGAGACAACCCACTGTGAGACAGGGCTCGTCAACGCGACATTGTGAGTCTAGGGGAAAGAGTTAAATAAACATTCCTAATGTTGAGCTTTTCTGGACTCACTACAAGGAGGACAGTCCTACCCTGTACCAAATCGCTGAAAAAGCAATGTTTCACGACCCATTTCGCGGTATGGACGTCCAAAGCGGCGAATATATCATCAAGAAGAAGAGTCGAGGCAGTCGAATATAGGGCCCGGGCTAAAGCAATACGCGTCTATAACTGCATTAGCCTTTAGGGGACATCACCTGGACCATAATCCCAATTTGGGAACAGGGTTCCCAAATTGGGATGCACGGTCCGGACCAGAATGAATCAGCACCTTTTGCCCACCACTGAAGTAAGTGAATACTAGTAGCAGGAAAGATTGGACCAGTAAGCGTACCTAAGCCTCAACCCGCGTTCACCAACCTTATTAAGTAGAACGGTGTTAGAATTGTATGAGCTTTACCTAGTACACTCACCTCTGTGGCATCACCAGCGTCAAACAGCGCCAAGTCGGGATATAATGCACAAGCATGCAAAACTTAGTCAAGGGTCAGTACTTGCCTAACAAGAGGCGAGAAAAAACTAAGTCAACCTTTCTGATAACGCGTCTCATCGAACGGGGATGTAAAAATAATGTTATCCCTGATGCTTTGATTTTGAAGCCACGGTTGCTGTGCTGAATATGCGACCCCGCCTTCGCGGGGTAGGTTGAACCACGGATCCCTTGTAGGAAATACAGGGGCGGCGTGCATCTCTCCTGGAAGGTGCATCAACATTGGTCTCTTAACTCTCTCTGTACAGGATATTTACCCAGAAGGGCGAGGAGTACAGCTGTTTTTCCCACCCCAGTTGGACCGATAATGAGATTGACGACGCCAGGTTGAAAGATAATTTCGGTCTTGATCCGAAGCCTGAAGGATGATTCGTCTGCCTGTGCCGACCATGAGAATTCGACATCTCGAAAACCTATTCTGCTGTCGGTATTCTCTCGGATAATACGCGAGGGTCCAGAATAAGAATCGAGGAGTTCAGTCTGTGGTAGGGTTAATATGGGATACGGCCAAGGCAGTGCTCAATGCTTACGGTCCGCAGGAACTCATTCACTCGATCAAGAGAGACTTTGCCTAAAATGCTGTGAGGCAGAGACTCGCAATGGCCGCTGAATTCCGGAGTACCTTGAATGATAACAGGAATGTTGTTCATCGCATTCCTAATGTTCAAGCGTAAAACTCCGTCGAAGACCGCCAGCGACGTGAACACGATGGAAGGCGTCAATTCTCGACGCATGATCAAAGTATATGTAGAAAAAGTTGCAAGCATAGTGAGGAGAGGGATTATGAAGCTATTGGCCTTTAAACTGGAACGCGGAGCATGAACAGAAGAACGTACTTGGTTGCATTATTCAAGACGATTAGCAGACGAACATTCCTAATGGCGGTCAATTCATCTTTTCGTTTTGCTGAGATGTCGTCTTTGATTTTGCTCTCCAGAGCAAACCATTTAATCATTCGCAAGACGTCCATTGCTGTACAGAATTAGTAAGAACATTGAATTCCTCAACGTGTCAGACGCACATTCGGTTTCTTTCTGGACTCTGGCGTCCGTCTGGGTCGCACAAGTTGGTCAGTAGAAGAGAAACTGAAAGAAAATGAAGCAAACCATTTTCTTAGACGATTTCTGGAGTGTTTGTATTACCTTAGCCAGGTATGAGGGAAGTGGCAGCGTTATCAAGATGACTGCGAGGCCAACTAAAGAGCTGGGCGAAGTCGTTACCCCAGATCGAACACGAGGTGGAAGATACCAACCTCCAGCCCAAAATGACATACAGGAACCAAACGGCCAACCCCACCTGGAACGGAATAAATAAGACTTGGTGCTAGCCGTGAGTTTCAGCTGCACACAACTGGTATATGATCTACCTGTAATCCAAATCTCCATGACGCGTGTAAGGGTCGCAACATCAGAGGTCGCAAGGTTATTGATCCTGCCAATGAGATTTCGCTTGTCATCGCCTTTGATCTCCGAGTCTAGTCTAATACGCAGAGCGTGGGCGAACAACAAATTAATTGAAATCCCTTCTGCTTGCGTCATTTGGCGGGTCTGTATGCGGATAGTGAGGACACACTAAATGAGAACGAGGTTTTGAGCTCACGGCGATCCATGTGTAGCGAGCTTGCGTCACAACACGGACGAATGGAACCAGAAATAGGGCCAAAATCCACACCCATGGGCGAATGGTAGATCCTTTGCCCTCGTTTTGAAGATATCTAGGGCAACATTTAGATGGAAGAAATCACAATCCAGCATACGCACGCAAGTAATCGATTCATGACTATGGGACCCGCGAACTGGAGCGCAACCTAAGTATGTGTCAACAGGACAAGCTTGTTTTCTAAGCGTGGGGTCATCACATTGCATATCTGGAGCAGTACAAGTGTAATATATTCTCGTTCTAAGAGGATTTTAGTGCCAGGTAGTCTTTGATTTAATAAAGGACAGACTGAAGACTTTTAGAAAACCGAAAAAGAGGTGTCGACTTGCGGCGCCGCTCCAGGGATCCAAAACAGGAAAGCTCTTACGAACCAGTTGATTTGTACTGTCAGAGTCGGCAAGGGCAGGCAGCTGAACAGGCGAAAGTCCTCCATTCCTGTAGGCCAGCAATATGAGGGGATCTAAGTAACCATAGGTCAAACCTGAGAAGAGCGAGCATGTCTGTTCTGCGTTCGGTTTAACCATTGGGTTCTGAGGGACTAGTTACTTCAAATCAAATCGAAGCAAGCGTGAAATATTAACCGTTACATCGACCGGGATGTAAGCTTGTGGGGTAGCCAATGGCAACAAAACAGAAGCTACAGCAAGCACTCCAATTTTGGCCCATAAAAGCCGCCCTTCATCTTGCGGGACTAAGTTGAAAGTGGCCAAGGGCCACAGGTCACGGTACACATAAACCGTGAAGGATACCAGGAGAATGATGTTGAGGTGAATGGCTGTGAATCGAGGGGATACGACTGGAAGGAAAGGTACTGCAGCCAGAAATGTTAGATACAACTGAAGTTTGATTAGAAGGAAATTTAAGTAATCCAAGGAAATAACTTGCATAAGTGAAGCAGAGTCCATTCTCCCAGCTTTCGACTCGAATCGCGAGGCTGAACTCGAGGAAGACCAAAATGATGCACGCCAGGAGTTTCAGGGTACGGAAGACTACAAGCCGCTCATCGGCCGCGACGTAGTGTTTCAAATGTGAGTCCACAGGAACAGCGGGGCGGAGTTTTGCGACTGCCCAATGCCCAAAGATGAACGAAGCAGAAGCAGTAGCAAAATAGGTGGGGAGAATTCTGGGGTGTTAGAATGAGTGGGCGATTGTCGGGCAGACTCGAGAGGCGCACTGTTCCATTGAGTCCTTGGTGGCACCGATTGAAAGCTATCGGCATAGTTAGACCGCGCGCGCCTCAACTTTAAGACTTTTGGACAAGCGATCAAACCGGCTACCGGATTGGAACCGGACCGCTGCTGACGCCCAGTGAGAAGTCGAGATTGATGCGTGATCTTTTATTGTGATTGGACCTGTCTGTTAGCTCAGAGGGTATTTGAGGCTGCGGGCAGGGTAAACTTGGTGTTTGACGCGTTGTGAGCGTGCTAAACGTATGACGGTTCCTTTGTACAAAAATTACTTTCCGCGCGCGCGCCAGGTTTAGCGCGCGCGCGACCACAAAAATGCGCGCGCGCCCGGTGGTTTCTTAAATAAGAGGTAATACAGGTGCTACAACTACAAAAGCGACATATATGCGAGCGTTCAGGAGGAACTACACAGCAGGAGGTGGTCCTCAGCGCTGAGCGCTGAGGGGCAGCTCCGACTCTCAAGCAGAGAGTCTGTTGGCTACACTTGGCATGCCCATGGCTATGCCATCGCCAGTTTGAGCCCCGCCAGGCATTATCCGCTCGCCGTACATCCTCTCGCATCGGAACTCGCTGGAAGCCAGCTACATCGTGCCGACGCGAACTTGCTGGGGGGCCGATGCCGAGACGGAGGAAGGGCCAGGGCCTCAAACTGGGTACCGAGCCGTCGTCGTGGACTCGTGGTTTGAAGCTGGAGGCCAGGTGGAACAGCGTCGACACCGTAGTGGTTGTTGCTCAAGTGAGAGTGCTGACGCGTACAGTACGTAATGGGATACAGAACCAAATATTCCCACCCACATGTCAGCCACGGGTTGATTCGTAGCTTGCAACCCTACTTGCGACCAACTTGCAACTCTGATCTCAGTATTCAGTACAGACAAAGCCGTCAGGATTTATTCTAATCAGTAACACGGGAGAAGGGCCGACCTTGAGTCTTGTACTGATTGTTTCAATCACACCAACCGGCCCAACCGCCGGTCCGCTGTCAACAAACCTTTTCCTATTTGATAAAGAATCATTCATGTCGCTGCCTGTAATGATTAATTTATCGCTCCTGAACCATTTGGGATATTTTTGAGCACTGTGGCTTCGCCAACCTTATGAGATACGCTTCGAAGATACGACTAATACGGCCGAATACGTTAAATATAGCTCAGGTACTACCTCGTCCGCTCAAATAAATAATAGAGGGAAAATAGATGAAGGCATAGAAACTAAATAGTAATTTTGGAATCGGAAATGGCACTCGGCTGAAAGCGGAATGAAGAAGTAAGATCAATTACGTATCGGATCATATCGGCAACTTTGTGGCGGTGACACTTTTCCTCTTGCCTCCTCGACCAAACGTTGACCGTCGTCCAACTGCTACTTACCGCTCGGTTACATCAACTGTGTTAAGATGCGCAAATCAACCCACCCAGCCCGGACTCCCATCCGACTCCCCACCCTCCGCACCGGGCACTGGCGGGGGCCATCGTTCGGTCTGTCCGAGTCGACGATGGATTGATCTGGATTGACGATCCTTCGAGGACCGGGCGGCACATCATGCATATGCATCATGAGTAGGTGATTCGACATACTATCGAGCATGACTCTTTGCATGTTCATCTACTCAAGGATCTTGTGGTTAGCTACCTTCTCCCTCATCTTTTAGCTCTTGTTTTCAAGCTTGTTTTGTATCTTTTGAGAACCCCGTCGACTATTCACACGTAGTGCCATAGATCTATAGTTTTTGACATATTTGAGGCAATTGCATGGGCGCGCGCGCAAATTTAGGGTCGCGCGCGCGCGGAAAATAATTTTTGTACAAAGGAACCGTCATAAAACGCGTCGGGCACAGAGTGAACGCATGAGGATGTAGTTAAGTGGTTCAGAAAGACCGTGGCATAATATTTAGATGCCATTCAAGATGATTGCCGTCCACACCATAAATAAAATATTGATTGATTTACACACAGCTCGCGGATCCACGCAGCCGGCCGTCGGGTCAGCTAATCGTCCCGTCGCCGCGCCGTTGAAAAAAAGCCAATAGCAACCGAACCAGTAATTGAAAGAATCTCGTCAAATGTGAAAATCATTGTGGAGAATTACAATGTATGTGTTACGGTGATTATATCTTGGGGGCGTCATTCACGACTCGGAATAATAATCGCAGGGCATTGTTGGGGCATTGTTGGTCGAACGAATCGTACTCGAACAGGCTCCGACCGGTCCTCCCTCCGCCAAAACCGCACGCTCCAAATCCAATCCCGTGCCCCGCTCTGCACGCATGCCTACGCTCTCGGCACCCAGCGGCTCCTCCTGCACCTCACGCCGCCCTTCGCGTTCTGGCCCATCTAAACGCGCGTCGCACGCCCCTCCCAAGTCCACAAGTCCCCAAAGAAGCAACCTTATCAGTCAGATCTCGCCGGCAAGGCTGCTTGCATCGACAGAGTCCAAAGCGGCAACCGCCTTTTCCACGAGAACCGTGAGTGACGAGAGGACAGTGGCGTGGTTGGAGATGTCGACTGCAGCACGATCGATAGGAAGAGGGAGGGAGAGGAGTGCCTGGAGGAGCTGGGCCCTAGCCGGATGTCCGGACGAGCGGAAAATATTCAGAGTGGGACCGATCGTCGTCGCGTCAGAGTAAGAAGTCTTGGACCATAAGAGTAGCCGAACTAGCCGGAGCATGCGCGGTTCCACATCAGGGTTGTCCCAGTAGTACTGGGCGAGAATATTCTTCCATTCGCCCAGCAGGTCCTTACGGGGCTTGAATGTCTGGGTGAGTACCTTGAGGAGCACGTAGATGGCAGACTCGATGTCGTCGTGCGGGAGCGGATTCACCATCATGAAGCTCGCCACTGACATTGTATCCAACGTGCCGGTGACGGTGCCTTGCCCGGTAAACGGATCCACGAAGCGTCGACCGAGCTCCCAGTCGACCATGAGAAGCTGATCGTCAGCAAAGAGGATGTTATTCACTGAAATGTCGCGATGGATGACGCCACGGCGGAAGGCGTCGAGGATCGATAGGAAAAGCTGCTTCGCAACGGGGAGGAGCGTGCTTGCCGAGAGGACGTCCACGAGCTTGCGGACCTTGTGTGGCGAGGCGAAGACCATGACCTCGAGGTGGCGACGGACCATAGCGGGGAGAGCTGTGAGATCGCTTGCCGATCGCTTCTGCCCCGTGCGCAGGATCTCGGAGAGGTTGAGAGGAGGCGAGCCATGCCCAGCAAACGCCGCGACGAGCTTTGGCGCGTAGGCAGGGGCGCACTCGTCGCCGGCGTACAGAGCGTTGACGACGATCTTCTCCCGCCAGAGCCGGTTCTCGGCAATGAAGCTCACCTTAACGACGACGGGTATCGGTTCCTTGTCGTCTTCGTGGAGCTCGCCCTCGAGCACGACCGTCGAGCGTTGGAAAGGCGTCGAACGCAGCTGCGACAGGCGCTTCCCATTAAGATGGACTGGTCCTCGCAACTCAGGAAGAATGACGGAAGCGGGTACGGCGTCGCCGACCGAGAAGTTGGAGGGAGGAGACGAGAGGTTGTAGGTGAAGAGAGGGTTGTAGCCGAGCTGGTACATCGAGGCCGTGCGGAAGAGGTGCAAGAGGGCCGAGACGGTGGGGAAGCTGCCTGATTTGAAGCAATCGTCAACGACGGCAAACTCGAGGCGCTCCTGGCTGAGAATCGACACGAAGAGTTTCGTTTCCTCTCCTTTGCCGTGGAAAGACAGTGTCGGTACAAAGAGTCGCGTTGACTGGAACGTGAGGAGGTCGTCCGAGTTGGTGATAGCCTGCTGGTACTTGCCCACACTAGCGCTCGCACCGACGAGGGGGTTAGATGTGACAGTCGGTGGGTCGGTTCTGGTAAACTCGACGTTCACGAAGATGTTGAATATGGTGGAAACCTCTGCTGCGCAAGGGCGAAGAGAGGCGTCGTACTTCCTCTTCTTGTTGTAGCCGTGCTGCTGGGGCAGCTCGGCAGCGGGGTTAGGGAAGTAGTCGACCCCGAGCGGCGAGTTGACATCTGCAGCAGCCTGCGCAAGTTCATCGTGTTAGCGGCGTGCAGGATATACTTTCAGAGGGAACAAAGCCTACATCTGCAAGCCGAGAAAGCCAGTAGCGGTTATCTATCACGCGGTCGGCGGCCCTGGACGATGGAATGGACTCATCGCTGAAGTTGTTGAGTACGGCGGCCTCGAGGCGCTCGTCGAGTCCATTGCATGCCACTTCTCTGAGCTGTTCGAACTTCTCGGCCAGCACCGGCGCGCCCAGTCTGGCCAGCACGACGTGGAGTGGCGAGAGTACAACGTGCTCTGGAAAGTGCTTGGCGCAGTATCGGGCGTCATGTTCGCGCTGCTCCTTGCGCTGGGCTATATTGGTTGCAGACGGCGTCACCAGCGTCTTGTCTGGGTAGTCGATCGCCTCAAGCGATCGCCTCAAGATCGGTAGGAAGGAGTTGAGAGTCGGACGCCGATGGCACGATGGGCTGCAGAGTCGAGAAGGCGGCGTCAGGGGGTTCCCGGCCCTGTAGGAACATGCTTCAGGAGACAGAGGTACTCGGCGGGGAATCTCACAGGAAGCATCCTCATGCGCATCGTCTCGCGCTCTTTCGAGGCAGCCTCCTCGTACAGCTTCAGCGCCGAAAGATACTCCATGTGTCATTTGGAGAGGAGGAGACTGTAGCATGATGTAGTACTTAACCGTGCCGTCACAGTCTTTGAATTTGACCTCCTAAGCATCCCCTTATCGGGTAATGTATTTTCCCGTCTTCGGAGTCCCCACCTACTTACTGTGAGGCGGACAATGGCAATACCGGTGGCCAACTATGGCAGGCTACTCTTTCTCTCCCTCTGCCCCACCTAGGACCGACATTTACGCGTCTCCGACCAGTTCCTATGTCGTCGCGGCGCCCCTATTGACGCGCCAGAAATGTTTCCAACGCGGTCGAGGCTTGCTCCCGATGGCACAATTCACCTTTCGTGCATATATCCCCGTCGATGCCCCGAGCCCCATTCTCGCCAACCCAGAACCAAAGGGTAAACGGTCCCTAACCTTCTGTTCTTACGTGCCACCCCACAATGAATCTTCCACGTAACCTCTCACCTTCTCCTCCCAAGTCCCAAGTCCCCAAAGAAACAACCTTATCAGTCAGATCTCGCCGGCAAGGCTGCTTGCATTGACAGAGTCCAAAGCAGCAACCGCCTTTTCCACGAGAACCGTGAGTGACGAGAGGACAGCGGCGTGGTCGGAGCTGTCGACTTCAGCACGATCGATAGGAAGAGGGAGGGAGAGGAGTGCCTGGAGGAGCTGGGCACTAGCCGGATGTCCGGACGAGCGGAAAATGTTCAGAGTGGCACCGATCGTCGTCGCGTCAAAGAAAGAAGTCTTGCTCCATAAGGATACCCGAAGTTGCTGGAGCAAGTCCGGTTCCACATTAGGGTTGTCCCAGTAGTACTGGGCGAGAATCTTCTTCCATTGGAGCCGCAGGTCCTTATGGGGCTTGAATGTCTGGGTGAGTACCTTGAGGAGCACGTAGATGGCAGACTCGATGTTGTCGTGCGGGAGCGGATTCACCATCATGAAGCTCGCCACTGACATTGTATCCAACGTGCCGGTGACGGTGCCTTGCCCGGTAAACGGATCCACGAAGCGTCGACCGAGCTCCCAGTCAACCATGAGAAGCTGATTGTCAGCGAAGAGGATGTTGTTCACTGAAATGTCGCGATGGATGACGCCACGGCGGAAGGCGTCGAGGATCGATAGGAAAAGCTGCTTCGCAGCGGGGAGGAGCGTGGTTGCCGAGAGGACGTCCATGAGCTTGCGGGCCTCGCGTGGCGAAGCGAAGACCATGACCTCGAGGTGGCGACGGACCATAGCGGGGAAAGCCGTGAGATCGCTTGCCGGTCGCTTCCGCGTGCGCAAGATCTCGGACAGGATGAGAGGAGGCGAGCCATGCCCAGCAAAAGCCGCGACGAGCTTTGGCGCGTAGGCGGGGGCGCACTCGTCGCCGGCGTACAGAGCGTCGACGACGATCTTCTCCCGCCAGAGCCGGTTCTCGGCAACGAAGCTCACCTTAACGACTACGGGTATCGGTTCCTTGTCGTCTTCGTGGAGCTCACCCTCGAGCACGACCGTCGAGCGTTGGAAAGGCGTCGAACGCAGCTGCGACAGGCGCTTCCCATTAAGGTGGACTGGTCCTCGCAACTCAGGAAGAATGACGGAAGCGGGTACGGCGTCGCCGACCGAGAAGTTGGAGGGAGGAGACGAGAGGTTGTAGGTGAAGAGAGGGTTGTAGCCGAGCTGGTACATCGAGGCCGTGCGGAAGAGGTGCAAGAGGGCCGAGACGGTGGGGAAGCTGTCTGATTTGAAGCAATCGTCAACGACGGCAAATTCGAGGCGCTCCTGGCCGAGAATCGACACGAAGAGCTTCGTTTCCTCTCCTTTGCCGTGGAAAGACAGTGTCGGTACAAAGAGTCGCGTTGACTGGAACGTGAGGAGGTCGTCCGAGTTGGTGATAGCCTGCTGGTACTTGCCCACACTAGCGCTCGCACCGACGAGGGGGTTAGATGTGACAGTCGGTGGGTCGGTTCTGGTAAACTCTACGTTCACGAAGATGTTGAATATGGTGGAAACCTCTGCTGCGCAAGGGCGAAGGGAGGCGTCGTACTTCCTCTTCTTGTTGTAGCCGTGCTGCTGGGGCAGCTCGGCAGCAGGGTTAGGGAAGTAGTCGACCCCGAGCTGCGAGTTGTCATCTGCAGCAGCCTGCGCAAGTTCATCGTGTTAGCGGCGTGCAGGATATACTTTCAGAGGGAGCAAAACCTACATCTGCAAGCCGAGAAAGCCAGTAGCGGTTATCTATCATGCGGTCGGCCGGGCTGGACGATGAGATGGACTCCTTGCTGAGGTTCTTGAGTACGGCGGCCTCAAGGCTCTCGTCGAGTCCATTGCATGCCACTTTCCTGAGCTGCGCGAGCTTCTCGACCAGTACCGGCGTGCCCAGTCTGGCCAGCACGACGTGGAGTGGCGAGAGCACGACGTGCTCTGGAAAGTGCTTGGCGCAGTATCGGGCGTCATGTTCGCGCTGCTCCTTGCGCTGGGCTGTGTTGGTTGCAGACCCTGTCACCAGCGTCTTGTCTGGGTAGTCGATCGCCTCAAGATCGGTAGGAAGGAGTTGAGAGTCAGACGCTGATGGCACGACGGGCTGCGGAGTCGAGAAGGCGGCGTCAGGGGGTTCCCGGCCCTGTAGGAACATGCTTCAGGAAACAGAGGTACTCGGCGGGGAATCTCACAGGAAGCATCCTCATGCGCATCGTCTCGCGCTCCTTCAAGGCAGCCTCTTCGTACAGCTTCAGCGCCATGTTCATTTGGAGAGGAGGACGAGGACCCGATTTGGTCACAGTATCAAGTCACACCCCCTAGGCATTGAAAAACCATATTTTTATGTTGTGTTTGAAGGTAAGTAGTTTACAGATGGCAGCTTCCGTCTCGAAAAAGTCAAAGACGCACGGACTTGACGACTTTGCTGATACCGGATTTCTCCCCATCGTATCTTCCAGTCTCTGCAAGCCCCCCTTTGTATACCGCCTTTTGTGATGATATCTTTCTCTTCGCCTTCTCGAATTTCTGCCGCTTCTTGACACGCGGATTGCGAACGCTTTTGGGTCGATGAGGTGTGAGCCCTCTATTGGCAAGGATCGTACGGGTGAGGGAACGTGGTCCGTCGGCACTGGGAGCCTCAAAGTCGGGCCTACTGCAAGTGAGCAAGCGCGGAAACCTGAAAGTGAATTAGCATACCGAGCAGCCTCTTGTGCAGCCTCATATTCGGCCTTTTTGTGCTCCTTCTTTTCCTTCGACTTGCGCTTAACAAGTTCATAATACCCATCCGCATCCTCGGCTTCGGCTCCTGTATTTCTCGCTGGCGGCTCCGCCTCATCCAGGTCTTCACCTCCCTGACCTCTGCCCTTGACAACTTTCACTGGCTGCTTTCGACTGTCGCGATACGGAATGTCGTCATCACCTCCCACAGCGTTACTCCGCGCGCCCTGTCGCCGGGCACTGGCGCTCTCAATTTTCGAGGTGTGGAACCTAAGCGTTTTCCTCCGAGCGCTCTTGTCTGCAGCGTCGGCATGTTGGAGTGAAGTTGCTTCGCCGTATGCATCCACATTCGAATCCGGGCGATGGTGAGACGCGGTCGAGGATGTGAAGACAGGCTCCACGAGATCGAACACGGGTAGAGACGTTGATACTTTTCGCTTCTTTTTGGGACGAGCTTCTGGCTCTTGTGGTGGAACCGTAGTTGCATCCTTGAGTAGATCATTCAGCTCGTCCTCCTCGAGACCCTGCATCCGATCCAGGTTCCATAACTGCTCTGCATCCAGAAGACCATCATCATCAGAGTCATCGTCGGAAGCGTGCTCAGAGTCCGACAGCGCGAAATCAAGCTGCTCCATATCACTGAGCGACTGCTTCAAAGTCAATAGTCGTGCCAAGACCGGGTGTGTCCGCAGCAAATCCGGTCGTTTGCAGTATTTGTCGCTAGAACGCAGATGAAGATAAAATGCCAGTGCGGTTGCGTATGTCAAGAGCGCCTCTAAAATGAGAGTTACACAGCAGTTCGTTAACAGAGGAAGTACACTTGCGATAGTGGAGATGGACCATTCCTAGGCTCAGGGCATCGGGTTCATTTAATTCGAGTCTAATGACGGTCAGCGGGTGAAAGTCCGAAGGCGCAGTGTTCACTGACGTCGCTATCTTTTGACGGGTTTTTATGAGACTCTCTGCAGTGTGCTCCCAATCACGCGCTAGGGCAAGCGTCTCAGGACTAGTCTTTTCGAGGTGGCGAATGAGAGCTTTGGGATCTTGTGGCACTGCATCGACTGCAGCAGCTGATTCCTCCACGACGTCCCTACCACATATTAGTCTCGCCAAAGAGCAGAAAATGAAATAGCACATACATTCCTGTAGGTTCCATTGCATCATCTAAACCAAAGTCATCATCGCCCATGGCATCTCGAGATTTTGCTTGTAGTCGTTTGGCTTCTTGCTCCTCAAGCTCGTTGCCCTCTTCGTCGTCGGAATCCAACTGGGCTGCATTGGAGGAGTAGTAAGCCGACCGACCGCGACCCCATGCTTCATCCTCCTCTGAATCCTCTTCGGATGGGGATTCGGGGACGGGCTTAGACTTTTTCTTCGATTTGGTGGGCTTCTTCTTGGCAACAGGCTCATCATTGTCGTCCTCCATGTCCTCGTCTTGCTCCTCGTCCTCCTCATCATCATCCAGGTCCAAAGCAAACACTTCATCATCGTCGCCATCATCTTCACCGCCAAAATCGTCCCCATCGAGAAGAATCTTGTCTCGCGAAGCATGGACTGGTGTGGAATTTAGCACTAGATAACAAAGAACAGACATTCACGAACATTGATCCTCCTCATCCAGAGGAACGTCCGAGGCCTTGTCCCACCTCTTGACCTTCGCGTTGCCACGGTCTACAGGACGTAGCTTGCCGCCGCCGCCGGCGGTTTTCTTGGGACGTCGAGGCATAGAGCGAAAAGTTTACGAAGTAGTACGTAAGCTAGCGTAAGCTGCGATCACGAAATGAAAACGCGCCCACGTGCCGCCCCTTTCGTTTCAATATTGGGGTGTTTTTTTTGGCTGGCATCCGCTATGCTCGGCCGAGGTAACATAAGAGAGTGACGTGCATTTTTTGCACCCAGGCCCGGGTTACCATGGACAGTGACTCAGACCAGTTCAGAACGAATATGGCTTCAACAAAACGTTCGGGGCCGAAGAAGATGAAGCAAGGGGTAGATGATAATTGACTGGGAGAAATCTACATTGGAGAGAAACGGAGAGATTCACGCGGTTGAGGGACATTCCTGATATTCATAAACACGGCCCGTCGTGGACCGCGTTGTCTGTACCTTAGCTTTCTATTAGACAACGACGTGGTTCCAAATAGTAAACAAGCGAGATACATACAATACAAACGAGTTTCCATTAAGTGTCTGGCTACTTAGGAGAGACTAGAAGGCGGTACCAGCGGGGACTGGGCCTTAAATTACCGCATTATATTCCGCCAGCGGATTCGACCGACGTTGAACTGTCGACACCTGCTAGATGTCGATCTCAGGTAAGTATAGACACTGGGACTATCGTGCTTCCGAGTTTTAATCCCCTCGACGGCTCCGTAATTCCCCCGCATGATGAAAATTTAGCACTAGATACCGGATACCAGATGTTCCATTTCCGATGGTTCTGGGTCGACGAACCTCAAGTGTGGCATTTCTAGCCGGCCCATGGGCAGATTGGCGGCCTGATATTTCTGGAATGGTTGAGATTCCGAGAGCTAAACTCTTCACACGAGAGCACATTCATATTCGTTAGCCCAAATATAAGCGGGAGGTTTTTTTTCTTTTTTTTTTTTTTTTGGGGGGGGGGGGGGGGTTAGAGACAAGCTGAGAGAAGGCTATTTTCAACAGCTGAATGAGTCATTTTAGTCTGTTTAGACACGACTGTTTCAAATGAGCGGCGGTGACTTACCTAATTTGCTAGTCTCTCCTATGTCCGTCAGCTTTTTTCTTTTGTGCCAGCATCACAATGACTGCAAGTTGAACGGATGTAAGTTTTTGATACTAATCATATTCGACATGATCTTTCCTTTCCCCAACCCAAGATTCAGCCACATCCATCACGTAAACATTTGGGTGAAGATATGATGGCGTGGCTCAAAAACAATTATTCAGAAACATATGGAAACACAAGAGGTTTCCATCGCCTCTGAATTAGTTTCACCCACCGCTCAATGAACTGCTTGGGAAACATATATAAGCAATGGATGCAAATGGAGTGCACGTGGATCAAAAGCTGGGATGTCTGGTTGCACTGTAAATAGCAACAGAGAGCGGAAATTTTCTCCAATAATAAGTAATATTGAATGGAGATTTACATGCACGAGCAGGAGGCGAGTTCTGTAGCCAACCAAAGCGCCAACAACATCAAGGTCAAAGCGGAAAGTATCGATTACATGACGAAGATGATGAATCAGCAGCAAAATCAATACGGCCCGCCTGTCCTTCGAAGAATTTGGTGAATAGTGTGTTACTTACATTACAAGATATCGCAGGCCCAAATGTATATTTCGCTTTCCAGCAGCAGATGCTGCAACGGAGGAACCAAGGTTGCCCTGAGGGCCATTGATATAAGGTAACACTTTCACACATTCGTAGCCGCAAGCTTAAGCATGCTTTCGTTTGAAAATTATTGTATGAAACAAAGTACAAGTAAATAAATAATCCATCAGACAAACGCTCGACTCGCTGATTTCCCAATCGCAAGGCCCTTGCGAGCACAAGCGGTAGAGAAACCAAACGTCCTCGAGACTCTGCGTGAGCAGAGCCATGTTCTCGGTTAAACGAGTGAGCGCGGAAGTCATCGAGTGGATTTGAAGGATGCGGCATTTGTAAAAATGCGAGACTCGGTCAGTTTCTATAAAAAGATCCTGATGAGTATGTATCTAAAGAACCATTGATGTCGAGGCCCACCTTTTATACTTTTGAGCCTGGTCCGTGCGCATTGCGCCACGGTCACGTGGAAATCGACCAAAATTTGCTTTACATAACTCGAACAATTCGTTTTTTTCAAAAAAAAATACCATAATAATCTCAACGCGATAGGATGCCAGACTTTCTCCACGATATACATGGTCAAATTTGCAGAAAAATGACCGGCACAGCAGTCGAATCTACGTCGAACTTTCCCCCAGTTTCGATGGCAAAAAATTACGAAGACCGCTGCGTTGGTCACTTTCTTCCAACTTTCAGCCGCTTACTCCCGTGGTTACATAGAAGAGTAAATAAGTACCCAAGGTCCGAACACCTAGCCCAATGATCCCCCTGTATTCCGCAGTATCTCTTCCCTGTCCTTCTGCACTCTGGCAATCTTCTCTATCTCACAATTGATAGCCCAGCACCAAGCATCACGCTCGAGTTTACTCCGGGTGCGAAAAACAACCACTTTCGTCTTCCCCGACAGCGCTGGTATGCGGGGACTGTCCGCCTGCTGCCGTTCCTCTCCTTCAGGTACTTCCAGTCCCACGTTGACCGCCGATCTGTGCGGGTGATACCACAGCATAAACAGTGTGTCTTCGTCGGGATCATCCGTTTCCAGGCCATCTTGGTAGCGACGCGGTGCCGCATCCGAAGTATATTGCCCACTTGGAAGGGTAAGAGCAGCAAAATAGCCAGAGGTGACGTAGGCATCGGCTAAATTGATATCTTTGTGCATCGCCAAGTGCAGTGATGATTTGGGGGTAATCCGGAACTGGACGAGATGGCCAGGCACTAGAAATAATTGAACAAATCTAGGTTGATCAGAATACGACTCTAGGCGCTACCCATAAATCCTACCTGTACTGGCCATGTAGGCCCCGTCGCACATAAACTTTCCCTCCCCGGATGACAGGTTTACAGCCCTCCAGCACACACCTATAACCGATGTTAGTCACCAGCTTCCTCGTCGTTATTTTTTGTGCTTCGCACCAGCTATAAAGTGAACCAAGGGCGGGAAGAGGCGCCGATGGATCGGCAGGTGGGTCCGGAGGGAGTTCGCAGTCGTCTTGCAAAACGTGCCGGCGCGGGGTGAGGCGTGGCCGCTGGGCCTGAGCAAGATCCATCTCTTCATCGGCGTCAATGCGATGTCGCTGCTTCCAATACGCAACTAGCGCTTGCAGTCGCTCGATCCATTCCACGGCTACTTTTCGAGAGTGCGCCTAGAACAAAATAACCTAAGCTGGCTTATGAGAAGACATAAACTGAAAGCTTACTTCAAATCGGATGACATCTCCATTCTTCAGCAGCAGCTCAAAAGACCGCTTCATTCGCAAATGAGATTTGTCCTGGGCCACGCGTAAGCCATCTTCCCCGCCCTCATCTTCATCGTCGCTCTGGGTGCGTTCTATATGAGAGGCGAGATCAACGTAACTTTGATCGTCTGCTCGTTCAGGGTTATCGTGCGAGACAGGAACAGCAGGCTGGAAGGCGCGGCGAACTGCCATAATGTTCCTCAGGTCGCTAACTCCAGTTGCTTTCATAAGCTGCATAGTCCCACGTTGGACCTCTGTCAGACGAAGCGTTTCGACGTAGTTGTCGCCTGTTGGGCCCATACCTATGGGTGAGGGGGGGTATGCATCGCCCACGGCCAGCGAGAAGAGGTTGCCGTCGTGAGTGACGAGGTACATGGGATGCTTGGTCTGCGTATTTGGTCGAATGCGCTCGAGATATCCTTCGACTGCAGGAGGTTCCGCAAGTCGAGCCCCATTTCTGAGCATGAGGTTCTGGGGGGAGTGCTGGCCAAGACGCACTTCTAATTGAGGTGCCACGGAACTCTGAACGCGAGATTAATATGACGAAGGCAGATGGAAATGAAAATCTTGCCTGTTGCATCGCCAATCCGCACAGCACAGCAGAGGCCCGTGGTTCGTCAAGAACGTCCGTGTCGAGCCAGACCCAATCCAATTGGGTGCCCATGCGCCAGGCGAGCTCCATCCGTTTTCCTTCCGCAAGCTGCAGCTCGATAAGCTCTTTCCAGTCTTTCACCGCACGTAACGAGCGCATGCACAGCGCAATGATGTTGGATCGGGTGAACATTTCGGGGGAATACGTGTCAGGCAGATCGATCCTTACCCGAGTTCCGAGACTAGGATTTCGAATTTCGAGTGTAGGGGGCAGCTGTCCACCGAGTCGGCGCCTAGGGAGGATTCAATAATGCGCCAGGTGGTGGGATTACAAGCATACCAAATCTAAGACGGGTTTAATATGACAAGAGTTATTAGGTGAGAAGGAAAGCGCACCGCCCACATCCAATCGGCAGCCCGGGATCGGCACTTGAGTTTACAAATAAATATATTTGTGCCTTCATGAGCTCGACGGAAAATGGCTCGCGCTTTAGAGTCATGATGGGTCGACGTTGGAGGGCAAGTAATGCAGAACGTCAAATCCACAAAGGAATAGAGGGAGAACCGGGTCTTTGTAGACTTCAATGGTATTATAAATGCCAGTCTGTATTTCGACCCGGAAAGCCACTTGGTGCCAGGTACGTTCTGCGTTGGGGATCAGTCCAGAGTCACGGCGAGACATCAACATTTCGTACGTGGGGCTCATAGAATTGTATCAAGTCCTTCCGCCAGATGACCATGAATTCGGCCCACTCGTCGTATCGTATACCCCGCGTCTTGCGACTCTGCTCCTCGTCGAAAGTTGTGCCAATGGACGCGGTTTTAGTATACCCAATCCTGACGAGCATCCTATCTATATTTTCCATCAGACGCAGCCACAGGCCTGGCAAAACAGACATACCACGCAAAATTATCTCACCCCAGGGAACGTTTTTATGCGGCGTTGGTGTCCTCGTTGCCTCGGCGCTTGTGCCCTGCGTCTCGGATGCCGTTCGCTCGAGGACCTCCGATGGAGGAGCGGGACTGGGCTCTTCGCGCACCGGTGAATCCGCATAATGGACGTGGGAGTGCTGCTTCCCGACCCCAGCAATCTGCGGGTCGCTCTTCACGGCAGGGCCAGGCATATCCAGGGTAGGCCGAATAGGAACGTCTGAATGGGTCCTCCGCGAATCCAGTGCGGTCCCACCAGAAGGGCGCAATAACGCCGTACGGGAGTCGAACCCCGCATTCGTGGACCCACTGGCGTCTTGAGCATAGAATGAGGTCGTCGGAACCAGGAGGTTAGCGCGAGGGCTCTCGGGCGTCGTCAGGGGAAGATGGGTAGAAGAAGAAGCGCCTAGTTTTCGAGTAGAAGACGCGGAGCGATTCGAGAGTTTGTCCTTGATGCTCTCCGCGGGTTCCTGGAGGATGTTCACGCCTAGGATATTCCCAACCTCAAAACTCCCTCCAATCCATCGCTTGCTCTGCCCCGGCTCTTTCTTCTGTTTCCTGCGACGCCAGATCGACCCCCATTCGCTCTCTCGCCATCGGCTCAGCATTTCTTCCCTGGCGGCTGTATCGTAAGAAGCACTACGGGGCAACCTGAAGCGTCCTGTACTTACCGTACGCTCTGCTCCTGACTCTCCCCCCAGTCCTCCTCGTTCCCACCATGCTCAAGAAAGAATAAGAATGCGTTCTCGCTTATGATGCGCGATATGTGCTCTTCGTCGTCATCCACCGATGCCGCACGCTGAAACAGACGTTTCTTGCGCTTCTGCTGGTCGAAGTCGATGGCTTTCTCCGGAAGCGGCCCCACGAAGATCCGGCGGTGAATATGGCCATCAGTAACTGGTTTGGACCGTCTGGAGTCTGACGAGACGGAGGTGGAGAGGGGCGGAGGCTGGAGTGTTACAGCAGGTATCGGCATGGAGTCTTCACTCGGCCGTAGGGTAGTCACTCTTCAGTCAAGCGTGTTAGTTTGAAGACTACTTCCGCCCAGAGGATACCATACCATTACGATTGTTGGTGGTCGCTGGGTGCTGCTCGTTTGGATTCGCTTGACATGATCAATGACGTCGCAATTCCATCGCGCACACGTGACTGCTCAGCACAGTGAACGTCGCACAATCTAGCCACAGTTGAAGAGAATTCTGACTTAGATAGTGCTTGAAATACGTATATTGTGCTCTCGTATCTGTTTTATTGGACGTGGATCCAATGTGGATCCATGAGGGCATTATTCCTGCGCGGGTCAGTTACCGTTACTGGGTATCAAGTCCCCTATTGACATGGCCACCCCCCTAGAATTCGGAAAAAAGACAAATAGAAACTAACCTATATCTAATGTCGCAGGAATTATTCTACCATTGCCTCTACGAGCTACCGAAACGCATCACATAATCACGTGTCGTAACCCTGATTCGGGGTTAGGTCCAGCCCTGGGCGCTAGAAAATTGAAGACGTGGTGAATGAAAGCCGTCAAGGATCTGAAAGAATTGTCGGGTGTATTTGAGGGCTCGGATGAGCTGGGAAATTAGATGAAACACGCTACGCCAACCTGGACAGGATCTCAGCCAGAGACACAAACGTCGCACGTTTACGGCAGATTCAGGACGACGCTGAGGTCGGAGATCGTGCAGTATAGCGTTTAGGTGCGGAAATATGAGCCAAAATCCAGGATAGGACGGCCAGTTGCACCGGGGTGAGCACAATCTGAAATCTGAATGCCGGCAGAACCTCGAAAGTCGAAGGGACGCAGGCGCCGACGGCGAGGCAGACGATGAGCGTGGCGCGACATACTTCAAGATTGGGATAGCGTACCGCGGAGCGACCTTCAAGGAACAGACAAATTATGAGACAAAAATGAAGCGTCGATGAACGTTCAAACTTTCATTCCTGGCTTTCTTCAGACAGGTGGTGACATCTTTGAGGGATTTAGGAAGTAGGTTGCCCTGGATTCCGGTTTCCTAGGATTAGGAGGAGGAAACGATTGCATCTGCGTCGCCGGATATCTGCATCAACGGACGTCATCATCGCCCACGGCCTCGCTCGGGGTTTCTCCTTGGTACGGGTTACTGGTGCAAGCATAAGCCAAGCGAATACAGTAAGATTTTGGGCGTGGAGCGGATAGTGGCTCTCTATCTCCCCCGTCAGGTCCACGTATTTAATTTCGCAAAAGGAGTTAGGCTCTCACATAAATTTCACGTCCAATCAGAACCTCCGTTGCACTACAGGGTAGAAACTCAGGTGAACTCCGGCAGCGGAACGCCGACGTACCTAACCCAGCTCGCTACTTTGTATTCGGTGACAAACGGATACCGGAGGGCACTTCCTCTTCTCCATCGGTGCGAGTTCTGGACAAAGAGCGAGGAAAGTAGCCGCTGGGAAAGAAAGGGATCCCAAAATAGAGCCGTTACATAACGCAATGAATCTGTACTCTGTGCCACCGGGATTGGGAAGTGAAAGCCCAAATGACAGTGGTCCGCATAGCTAAAATAGCCAACCCTTGAATTCAAAAGCAATCGGCGACATACCGTCTTGTGGACCACGGGGGCCCAAAATCCGTGTTCGTTGCGTCTTCTAATGCCGCCTATGGAACGGAAAGAGGGCGAATCCCCCTCGAACGCTAAAGCATATCGGGAACCCATGCAAGTACATATCTATCTGTACGTGACGGCTCGGCGCCTTCATCGATCTAGGTCGAGCGCAGTATATCCATAGGCAGAATTACAATCGAGGGGCAGGTTACGTCGTGCGGGTCTGCTGTACCCAGAACGGGGAACGACAAATAGCTCTTGCAACGCGGTTGGCTGTGGATTCAATGGCTGGAGCTTATTTCATCCGATATTACTGGGGTACAAAAAATGCGGCGAAAGAGTAAATGGAAGCATACCATGGAAAATGGAACAAGGAACGCGGAGGAGTACAGGGAGGGCTCCAATGGATCGAGTGACACGATGTACGGGGTCTGCAAAGGCGCCAAGGACGGGTAGATTGTAAGTCAGGAGGGAACCAAGGCGTGAGAAGTAGAGGCTATGATAGAAACGGGTATGCGGATGCCGCGGGATGAGCTTCCAGCCTGAGACTGGGGGCCAGGCTTCTGTTGGATATTGCAAACTGCAGGTAGGAGCGTCACCTCGTGTTTTCAACGAGGATATGTACTACTTCTCTTGAGTGAACGCGGAAAGTTAAATATCGAGGTGTCTACTGATGGTGGTCGCCGATGATAAAGATATCCGCAATTAGTCCATAGACGTGAGTGAATGTTCGGGGCGCGTAGTGGATGAGCTATTAGATTAATGGTGCCGCGAGGCGTGGCAAAAACGAGCGATGTTTTGCAACTGACGTGTGGCACGAGCGGCGCGAGCACCTGAGCATCACAGAAACCCTACTGGCCGGCTGGGCCGGGCAGAGATATGTCTAGATATGTTCGGGAGATTATTGGTCCGAGACATTGGATGACAAAAGCAGTACAAGGTGGGCACTACAAACTGCGACGTAAAATTGGAGAAAGGCAGTAGTTACAAGAGGCGTGTGCGGTGAACGTAAAAGGAACAAGAAGACTTGAGTTGGAACAAGGTTGGTTGTTGGACGAAAGTGGTTGAAAGCAAGATTAAAGATTTGGCAAGATGATCAATGCGGGCCACTGATAGACTGTTAAATAAAACCGCGAGGCAACCGCCAGCGCTCTCTCATGGCGCAGTACTATCCTCAGTCTGCCGCCCTCCAGCGGACTGACAGTCAGCCCTGGGTCTACGCTGCCGACCCAGGACACGACTACCCCTCCTCTTCCTCCTCCTTCGACGTCAAGTCCGTCCCCCCATGTCCCCCCTTTACGACCCCTACCCTCCAGCGCCATCCAGACCCATACGCCGCCCACGGATCAGCCATCGCCCACAGCGTGTCTATCACGCAGGTCGACTCGAATATCGGTCCTAGTCGCGTCCTTACACGGCGCCAGCGCGCGGCCCTGGAACAGGCTCCCATGCCCCGTCGTGCTTCCGGTCCTCCTCCTTTTCCTCATGAGAATGCCCTCCAAGTCTGTTCCTGCTCATCTCGCGTCGTTCAATTATTTATTTTATATTCAAGCGTCACCCCACGATGTACCTCACGTCCCCTGTATCGGTATCGCGTCCACAGACGCCGAATCAAGACGCGGCTCCGTACGAGCCCCAACGGGAACCCTTGACACTGAGTGTGCCCGCTGCCCCTGTGATGCAGCCGTCACCTAGCTATCACCCCGTTACTCCCTCGTCATGTTCATCACCTTACTCTTCCTACGGTTTCTACTCGACGACCCATTCACGCTCCAACTCGTTGTCCAACTCAACGAATCCGCGCTCCGCCTCTCCAGCGCTCAGCACCGCCTCCGCTTTGACCTCCATCTCGTCCGGATCCGTCCCCAATTCATTCGCGCTTCCGCCACCCGAATCCACACTAGCCGCGTCGCGTGCAAAGCACAAGAAGCAGCGTCTCTTCAACCTCGACCGCAAGCAGATTTGCGAGTACCAAAAAGAGAACCCGACCGCGCGCCAGGAGGATATTGCGCGAATATATGGCGTCGAACGGAGCACCATCAGCAAAATCCTCAAGAACAAAACCAAATGGCTAAACGTGCCCGCCAACGAAGGTCTGAAGATCGCCAAGCACCGGTAAGTTGGCGCCTTCGCCGGGGAACTTTGTGCCTAATAACCTCCGTAGACCCTCAAAATTTCCGGAAGTAGAAGAGGAAATGGTCAAATGGCTGATGGAGTGCCGCGACACCAATACTGTTCTCAGCGATTCCATGATACGGGTAAAGGCCAAGGAGATTGCCCGCGAAATAGGGATCCACGAGGACAAGTTCAAGGCAAGCGCGGGCTGGATCGAAAACTTCAAGCACCGGCACGGTGTTCGCTCGGGCGTATGGACCGGCGACGGCAAGAACAACCGCGCCGCGCGCGCACTTGGCCTGGGCCCGCCCGAGCACGAGCCAATGCCGATATTATCGCCATTAAACCCCGCGTTCGACGATGACGACGCCATGGATGGTACAGAGTCTCATTTCTCCGGGGAGCAGGAGCATCCCCCAGAACTCTCGCCCGAGCCCGAGGGTATGCGCACCAGGCAGATGGCCCGGGATATACCCGTCCGCCCGTCTTGGCTACTATCCCAGCACCCGCACGCCGCCGATCCACTACCGCCACCGCCGCCTCAGTCGTCTGTGTCTGTACACCCCTCCGTGCCGCCGTCGCGACAGCTCCCCGACCACAGCCAGCGCCAGGCGCCGCCGTATGGCAGCGACCGTCCGGTGTACGACGTCGTCTACCAGGCGCCGCCGCTCCCCGAAAACCAGCCGACGACGCTCGAGGAGGCGGAGGTCGCCATCAACAAGCTGATCAGTTTCATCGACACGTCTGGGCACGGCATCCTCCAGCCCAACGAACGCAGCATGCTCACGACGATCAAATGCGCGCTTTTCCAGGCCGCCAGCGGCATCCCGTACGACCGGGGCGAAGGGCGCTGACACTAAGTCGGCCCCGTCCTTCTTCTCCCGCACATCCCGTTCGGAGTGCATCCACACTGTATTTATTCCGTTTCCTTCCGGTCATCCCGCCACGTACGGACAAAAAGGCAAACCCACGAGCCATACTAGTTACATATGGCCGCCGACGCTCATTATCTCACTCATGCATCTCTCTAACGATCTCACTGGTTTTATACTCATGCCGCATTTCCTTGCTCTCGTTGCACGCATTCCTCTCTCTCTCCATTATCCATCCACAAACATTCATTCATTTGTACCTACCTCATGTACATAGGACCTTGTCCCCCAGCTTTCACCCATGTTGTCTACGGTACCCCCCGTTGTTCTGTACTGACACGTTCCAGTTTCGCTGTCTGGCTCCAATCAAAATGGCTCTGTGTGTCTTACTTTTTTCCAGCCCCCCATATGGCTTCTTCAACCTCAGCCTCAAGCCACAAGCCCCGCAAGAGTTTGAATGATCGCGCCCTCAAAACATCCCCAAGACTGCGAAGCAATATATTGGTTGACGACGACGAACGACGATATCAACTTTCCTGCCTTCCGTTCCGTTCCATTTCTACCTACTACATACAGTGGTGGCGGTCCGTGGGAGTACGATACAACAAATGAAGAGTTACACAAGGTTCAAAGCCTCGATACAACCAAGATTCTCACAGCGCAAATCAAAACGCAGCCGCAGCCGCCGCGACTGCGCGCGGGCTCAGAGGTCATGTACACATTATCACATCATCGCGTATGCTGCGCATACATAGAATAGTCTTGGTTTCCAAACTGCTCCGGCTGGGGACCGGCGTCAATAATCGGCGGACGACGCGCGGGCACAGTGACGTACACTGTGGCTTTGCTGATGCTGCTGCTGCTGCAGGCCGTTACTGCTCGGCTCGTCGACGAGCATCGCGTGGTGCTGCGGCTGCTGCTCCGCGCCAGCGGCATGGCTCGCGGGCTCGAACGGCAGGCGCGGCGCGACGCTGGCCATGTGCGACAGCTCGAGCTCGCCCGCGCGCACCTGCGCGAACGTGCGGCGCATCTCCGCGGCTTGCTCGCCCGCCTCCTCGTACGAGTAGCTGTACTGCTCGAGCCCCGCGATGCAGTTCGAGACCTCTGGCCGGCCCAGTCGTGCGAGCAGGTTCCCGGACTGGATGCAGCTGACGAGCATGACGGCGGGGTCGAGTCGCTGTGGGGACGTTAGCTGCCTGCTAACCAAAAGAATATTGCACTCACCAGGTACCCATTCGAGGTCAGCACCCCTGCCTGTCATTCAACTCACTTAGCACTATTATGCGTCCGGACGTCAAGAAGAAGAAAAACGCACAAGCCCCGCTATCCGCAGCGCCCCATGCAGCGCCTCGTCCGCCACCTTGCGCTTCACCAGGTCAATCTCCGCATAGTTCTGCACCATCGACAGCGGGTTGTTCATCCGCGTCACTTCGTTGATCTCCTTGATCCCGAAGTCGTCCAGCGCCGAAAAGAGCACAACCCACATGACGTGGTACGTCGCGTCGCTCGCGCACGACGACACCGCCTGCACGTCCCAAGGTTATTTATTTATGTATTAGTAATTGGCTGTCAACGATAATAGAGAGCACGCGGGACGCACCGAGACAAAGTCCCACTCGCCCTCGAAATTGCTGGGGACGCCGACGACGGTAAGGAACTCGTCGCGCCAATCGCTCAGTGCACTGGTAAGCGTGAACAGCACGTCGAACGGCACGCCGTCCGAGTCCGTCACCGGGCGCCACAGATGGCGCGACATCTGCCGCGCAATCCGCGCCAGCGCGTGTGCTGCACGATAGTAACCCTACCACAACACTTAGTATGAATTACATAGTATATATTCACGCCCACGCGACTTACCAGGAACTAGAATAAAAAGAAACGTTAGTTGCCGTTTATCGAGGTGTGTAGTTGACAGACCTCGAGCTGTTCCCTCGGAGATGGTTGCTGCTGCTGCCCATGCGAATCCGCCTGCGCCTGCACGACAGCTTCCGGGTTGATAGGATCCACTGTGTAGAAGTCGATATCGTAATCGTCGTCGTCCAGGACAGGCTTGTGGCGGTAGTACACGGACCCGTACGCGTCCGAGATGCACGCCATCCAGAACGCGAATATCATGGTCCCTCGGGCTTCGGGGCTGCGCGCGCGTGGAGCATAAGGTAAAGGGAATGAAAAGTAAAAGGGAAAGCCAATCAATCAATAATGAAATGAAAAGTCAATAAATGAAGAAGTCAATAAATGAAAAAAGTCAATCGAAAGGTACGCACTCGGAGATGGTAGTTAGCACAGCCTTGTGATTGACCTAGTACAAATAGTAAGCACGCAGCGGGGAGCGAGCTGCATGAGAGCCGGACCTGTAGATCCAAAAGGTGCCGAGTAGCCGCGCTCACCCAGAAGCAGTGGAATCCTAATAAACCGATGAGTCCTACCTAGGTCCGCGCGCTAACAAGAGCACGCACTATTTGGATCATCGGGATTTTCTACGCCACCGCCAGTCAGCTTGACGGGAATAACGAGGACGTGGCGACTTACGGCTCTGCAGCGGCTCGAGCAACAGGCCAATGACGACGTGATCAGGGGACGGGATGCGGTGGACCTTGAGCGCCTCGGCGAGGTCGCGCGCACGGTCGATGAGCGCCTTTGCGAGGAGGCTCTGGCCGCCCGGGCGGCGCCGGTCCGCAGCCAGCAGCGGGTGCTCGGAGAACTTTGTCCCCCACGCGAGCACAGTGGCAATGAGGGCGGGATGCAGCGTGTTGTCGAGATTCGGCGGCTCTGTCGGCGACAGCTGCAGCCGGGTGCGGAACTGCTCGGGATTGAGCAGCGGGATTCGGGTGTGCACGATTTGGAAGAATACTTCCACGAGGTCGAGCGCGAACCTGGGTAGCCGGGGAGCGTGGGTATGGGAGGAATAGAGGGGAAATAATGAATACGTACTCTGCCTTGAAGGCGTCGCTCTCAAGTTTGGAGGCCAGCTCGCCCCAGGGAGCGTAGGAGCTGAATGGAATATGGGTGATGGGTTCTAGAAGGACGCAGGGGACGCACCTGGCATTCTCTGGCGGGGAAAAAAGGTAAGAGAGGACCTGTCTTGTGGGGGTTTTGAGGGTGATGAGGGGGTAGAAGCCGTATTTGACTAGCAGCGGGATGGTGGGTACCGGCGCAGGTACGGAGCCATTAATGGTCTCCGCTGTTGGAGAGGGGCTAAAAGCTGGATTAGCCGAGGCCCGAACAAGAAGCGAGGGACGTGCATCTTTGAAGTGCTGGGAGATGAAGAGCTAGAATAGTTTGTTGACTGGTTATTTGAAAACAGACTGGGAGTTACCTGGGCGGCGTGAATGGATGATAAATTGGACGGGGGCTGGGTCGGCGTACCTAGCGGACGAGAGATTCCTCGGTCTCCGGGGAACGGTTGTGGTGCGCTTCTTCTCGCTGGTAGCCTGCTGTACATAATGGCTGGGGGCTGATCAGAGGGTGACAGTGGGCACGGTGAGGGAGCGACGGACGTGCAGGGGTAGTTCTTGGACAAGCAGTGCTGTCACGACGGCGCGTCAGAGGGTGGGGGACAACTGGGCAAGTAGTACCTGGCACTGGGGGACTGTTAATCGCGCGTGTGAGGCACGCAGGGCTACTTGCCTTGTCCTGACCGGGGAGTCTGTTGCACTTGACCTTTCTGGATCTGCAGGCGTCGCAGGCGGTGTTCTACGGGTCGGTTGGTGCCCAAGTCAAAGTGCACAAGCGATACATATACCTGTTTCCTGGGAGGCGGAAGGGTCTTTGCGAGCTCATGCATCTGATTCTGCATCGAGGGAGTGGGCAACAAGAGGCCAGGCTGGTGCAACGGACTGCCTGTGTCGTCGTGTTGCATCTTCAGTAACAAAACGCGTTCAGGGCCAAATAGGGTGGATGATTCCGCTTATAGAGAGCCAAACACTGTCACAGCCACCCTGGATCTCTCTCTCGGAGCCGTCACCGCGTAATTTTTTGGGTCTCCCTCGGACTCATATCAAGTCAGCAATCTTGCTTTCTCTCACACCGCCCACTGACAGGGCGCTATCAGAAAAAAACTGCTCCGACTTGGTTCCTCTCAGTTTCGCGCGAAAAAATGGTACTGGCAAATTTATCTGTTGTTTTGAGAAATTATCCAAGACCTGCTTCAGGTAAAAGTTGAGATCGTAGAATCTAATAGTCCATACGGGTCTGAAGCGGACTCGAGGTCATCCTCGTCGACATCCCTCTCGTCCGTCTCTTCAGAGTTGGAGGAGAACGAATCTTTCTTCGACCGCGTTGCAGCCCTGGTCGACATAGTTCCCCCTACGACCCGCCACCTCATCTCGGAGCGCGTCGCAAAAACTGCCTCAGTCGTAAAGCGCGGCACAAAGCTCGCGGGGAACCTCGTCTGGATATTAACAACATCCGCACTCCTCGTCGCCCTGCCCCTCGCCCTGGTCCTCGAGGACGAGGCAAAGATCGTCGCACAGGAGCGCGAGTACCTAGAACAGCAGCAGGGCCAGCAGCAGGTTTGTTTTTTTTTTGTTTGAAAAATCATTTCGTTTTTTGCTCACGCTCGCGCCACACTGCAGATGCTCGCTCCGTCCATGTACCCCCCGACGAGCGCCAACCAGCCAAAATCGATCGTACCGCCTGGATTTTAATGCCCCATACAGTACTTTATCAATCAACACACCCTTGCTCATGTACTTTCCGCCGCGGCTCACCACCCGGAACAAAAACAGCAAAGAATAAGAAGCCGCCTTTATTATCTACTGCTGCTACTAACACGTATACTACCGCTATTGTGCCTGCAAGCATCCCGTCAGCCCACATCACGAGAGAGAGAGATAAAGAAACTCACAAAAGACGGCGGCCGAGCAGGGAACGCTACCGGATCCGTGTACGTGTCCGTCGTGCGATACCGGCGCAGGTACTTGAGCGCCAAGGGCTCAATCTCGCTCGGTGTGATTCCCAGCTCCTCCCAGTCGCTGGGCGCGGCGCTGTCGTTCAGGTACCTGCGTGCGACCTCGTCCGGGCTGATGAGCGGCCACCATACGCTCTGCGCCGCGCGCGCAATCGCGGCCGCAATCCTGTGCGGCATGACGGGGGCGTACGAGTGGAACGAGCGCACGGTCACGGCGGAGACGAGGTCGAGCAGGTACTCGTATGTAAGTGTCGACGGCCCGGCGAGCGTAAGCGTGCGGTCGGTGAGCTGCGGGGCTGCCATAAGATCCGCGAGCACCTGCGCGACGTCGAGCACCTATACAGAGGGCCCCGATCGTTAGCATTCATTTCATTCACATTAGGTTCCGCGCATGGGAGTTGAGCGGTGAACTTACGTGGGCAGGGCGGATCTCCGTCGCACCATGGTTTAATTTCCACGACCAGGGCGAGCCTGCGTACCATCGAGTGAGTAAGCAAGCCAAGCCACGGAGAAGGCGAGAAGGCAACGGAAAAAGGCACGCACGGGCGATGCTGTTCAGCAGCCGATCCTCGAACCCAAACATCGCGCCTGGCCGGACAATAGTCGCGGTGGGGAACACGGCCTTGACGCGCTCCTCGCCCTGCGCCTTGGTCTGGTAGAACGTGCTGGGTGAGGTTGTCGAGGCGTTGAGGTGCGACACATGCACGAGGCGCTGGACGCCGCACGCAGCCGAGACGGACGCGATGCTCTCCGCACCTGCGACATTGACGGACTGGTAATCAAAGTTTCTTTTCACGCACATCAGCAGCGCGGACACATAAATAACACAAAACGCACTTCGTCTCGTAGTCTCTGCCGACGAGATTGTACACAATGTCCGAGTGGCGCACGCACTCCGCTATCTGCGCCTCGCTGCGGATGTCCCATTCCTAGTATCGTCAGCGGTCAGCCGACCGTCTGTAGAATAATAACACTCGGGCCCTACCATAGGCACGATCTGCCCCAGGTCGCCCATGGGCTTAAGATGCCGCGCTTCGTCCTCGTCGCGGTACGGGACGATAACCTGCGTCCCCATCTTCGCTATAGAATTTCACCACACATAAATAGATAAATTCCCGCTCAAGTCATTTATTTATTACCACTCACCAATCTTCGAAACGAGATACCGCCCCAGGAAGCCCGTGCACCCAAACACCGTCACGGTGTGCCCCGAGACCGCACTGTACCCCGGCGGGCCGTGCGAGACGATGGCCTTGCTTTTGCTAGTCGAGGTGGCGCTGGGGAGCGTGATGAGGTCGTGGTAGGCGCGCTGGATTATCATACAAATTCCACGAAATTCGGACAAGAGACAGCAGTTAGTTAGCTATACGGTCCCAAATTACCCGGCATAAGCACCTTGCCCGGGGCCGCGAAAGAGCGCTGCACGCGCAGCAGAATCATCCCGCCAACAAGAGAGTGTTAAATGATTTGGTATTAGGCGGGTCACGCTGTAGTGTCACGCTGCTTGTGACTTTCCACTTTCCTTTCTAAAATTCTTTTTGCTTTTTGCTGCTACACCCACGATGGCCCAAGGAAACACGAAAGGCATGCAGGCCAAGCCCACCGCCTCCTCCTCGCGGCATGCGGCCAAGGCTGCAGCCGCTACGAAGAAGGGCCGCAAATTCATTGCGCCGAAGGTTCGTTTTTTAGTTGTTGGAAAGTACACCGGCTAAGCAATGTTATTGCAGAAAACGATTCTGGTGAAGCAGGCGGCGCTACATAAGGTGAGTGACGGCGCTCTCCCCGCATTCCTCTCCTTCTCGTGTACGCATGTCAATAAAAAATTGAAATCCCATAATGTAGAACCTGACCGCGAAAATCAATAAGTCCATCGAGCGCCAGATGGTGTCCGCCGCGTCGAGCGGGAAGCTCACGATCATGAAGAATGTTCTGCCGGAAGGGTGCGTCGTCTATAACATTTCATTCGCTCCGGTTTTGTGTTCCTTCCAACAAACTTATCTCGCATACTCACCACCACGCTCCAACCAATTCTCTTCCCATGCGATCTGCTGTTCCGTTTACATAAGTACTGACGTTGTGGCTCTAGCGGCGCCTCGGGCTCGAAAGGAAAAGCGCAGGGGAAGGGCAAGTGATGGGCGGCGCTGCGGAAGTTGTGGGAATTCTTTCGGTTGCGTCGGTCGCGACATAATCGCACTCAGTCTCGGGATGACGACTTGGGCGGTGGTGCGGCTCCGTGAGGGGACTCTCCGCGAATGGACAGGCAGGTGTCGCAGTCGGGATTAGATGACTTGAAGCTTTCAGCTCACTTATTCGATATGGAATTGATCAATTCCGAATCTCTCGAGCTCCGTATACCAACGTCTGAACGCTGAAGCTAATAACCGGGAAGCGCCTCGTTGTGTTCGTCAAAATATCGATTTTTCAAGCAAGAAGGTACTTAGCAATTACGAGTGAGTAAGCAGTCGCCGGCCCACCGTGCCGGGCTCTTATCCTGCCGTTTCTCAAATAAAAGAACTAAATTGCCAGGCAGCAGCCTATAGCCTCCTCTTTGTCAAAATGACCTCTCTTTCTGCAGCTCAACGGGACAAGCTTGATTTCATCTTGGTCTGATCAGTTTCCGATTCGGAGGGATGCCCCTATAGCTAACTTGAACGAACATTCTCCAGGCCAAAGCGGCCAAGGACAAGACTATCCCTCATGTATTCGTGGGCGTTACCAACGTGAAGGAGGAGATCTACCTGCAAGTAGGGACGAATGCGCGAGACGACCAGTCCAGTGGGTTCGTCGACGAGGATTCCATTTACAATTTTACATGCTCTGCAGCCAGACCAAGTTCATCACAACCGTGCGGGGCTCTTCCCTGCGTTCACCAATATTTCTATTGATCGACTGTATATGATTCCAGATTGCCGCGATGAAGCTCATCGAACAAGGCAAGATCACCCTCGACACGCCAGTTGAGGAGGTGCTCCCTGAGCTCGCCAACCCAGTTGTCGTGACCGAGCACGGCGCCGACGGCAAACCGTCTGCCACAGCGCCCGCGAAATCGAAAATCACCTTTGGGCAGCTCCTCAATCACAGCAGCGGGCTCGACTATTATGTCGACGGCACAATTTCCACAGACACTCTGATGCCTATCTGCTACACCACGATCTACGAGGATAACCGCGGCGGCGTGTCCGAGTTCTTTAAATTAAACAAGGTACGCATGAACCTCCGCCTGTGATTCCGATTCTAAATGACCATTATCCAGGGATTTTTGCCTGGACAGCCGCTGAAGTTCGAGCCCGGCACCGGATGTACATGTTGCCGCTAATAAAGCTCGCACCGTACTGATCTATTTGTTTTCCAGTCGCTTATGGGTTCGGGAACGATTGTGCCGGATTCGTCATCGAGCGGTTGTCGGGTAAATCCCTCGAAGAGTACTTGTACGTTCAGTCGTCTTCTTCAGATGGCCGCATTGACCACGAAACCGCAGCCAACAGTACATATTTGCTCCCCTCGGAATTAAATCCATGTCCTTTTATCCCACTCCCGATATCAAGGAGCGTTTGCTTCCATTGACATTTCGGAAGGCCGACGACCGAAGCCTTGAACCGTTCAACGATCGGTTTACCGTTCTTCCCCGCGATCCAGCCGACAGTACTTCTCTTTCCCGCTTACTTCAGTACCTTGGATGTTGACTTTTTTTTTTTCGCTTTCAGTCAAAGTTCATCTGGGAGGCGTAGGGCTCTATGGCTCGCTGAAGGATTATCTTACAATCCTCCGCCATGTGCTGCAGATTAAAGGTTCGTTCCCTTGTCTCCATCCAGCGTGTTTCCGCTACATTAGGACGGTCATCAGCCGGGACGGCCACCAACCCAATCTTATCCGCCTCCTCCGTCGACCGATTCTTCAAGCCCACGCTGAGCGAGCTTGGGGTCGACATGTTGGGATCCATGCCCCGGGCGCGCAACAATACAGCCATGGCCTGTCGCTGACTACAGTGGACATTCCCGAGAAGCGCAGGGCTGGGAGCGGTGCCTGTAAGTTCACTTCATTTTCAATCGCGAGCAAAACGTCCTTACAAAACAAAACAAAAAACAGGGGGCGGGTGGGCCAACACGGGCTTTTTCCTCGACCCGGAGTCTGGGATCGCGGTTGTTTTAGGTACACAAATAGCGCCTACTGGTGACGCGGAGTTTGGGAAATTGTACAGCGAGATCGAGCGTGCGCTGTATGCAGGATTGGCCACCGTTGAAGTTTGAGCTTTTCGATGTACCAATCCCAACTTTTGAAATCCCTCGATCGCATGCCATGTAAATCATTTTGAAAGAAGTAAAGATTTGGCTTCAGAGCAGAAACTTTATGTAAGTATATAAACATTTGACTCTGCCCAAGTTTTTGCCAAAATGAGATGGTTGGAGGCATTTGTTTGCACATATGTGGCTCTTGTTCCGGCCAAACTTAAACCAAGTACCAACCAGTCTTTCTAGGTCTTTTGTCAAGCTCTCACTTCTTGTGCTGATGTGTTGTATACGCGAGTGGTCGATGTGATCATATATTTTCGCATTTCGAAGTGTATGAGGATCGTTTTGTTCCATGTCTGCCTAAATAAGTACTCCAGATGCTTCCAGATGCTTTTCATTCTCCCTGTGAGGGAGGCAGGCAGGAGGGCGAGGTGCTACATGGGACTTGCAAACTCCGCGTAATTACACTTTGGCTATGACTCGCCTGTACTTCAAGTTATCTTGGTCCTGCCCTCCTTTCCTCTGCAGCTGAGTCGCCCTGGACATGTTCCATGCCCTCAGGCTTTCCCCTGAGTGAACAGGTGGCCGCCTCCCGGGGCCGGGCGTCAGTTTGATGACGCAGGTTATTCGAGTCCGGCTTTGAAATCAAGATTTAAGGCGCCAGAGTTGGAGTCGGCACCCAGGTCAGGTTTCGTTTTTCTCCTGATCCTCATTGAGCTCTGATTAGGCTCGGTAACGGTGTTTGTGGGGGCTGAATAATAATTAATAAATAACCAAATAAGGAAAGAAGGAAGAGAAAGAAAAGAGAAGGAGAAAGGGGGATTCCAGCGCTCTCGAGGCCCACATAAATAGTACGAAGACCATCGAAACCACGAGGCATGTCCAAAAAAATCTGGCGCTGCGCGGAGCAAGTTCCCAAGCCAAGAATGCACGGAATAATTTGTCTGGTATTATTTGTGTGGATGGAAACAGAACAAAGTCTATTCAAACTATTCAGGGCATTGGCAACTGTTTGACAAAGCTGGCTCCCAGATTAGGAGGTCATATGGTGATTTGAGGGTGATCAGATTGAATTATACTGTTGCATACATTGTCAGTGTCGTAGACTTTTGACCACTCGTTTAATTGATTTATGAGAGGTCTCTTTTTTTTTTCAGAGACACCCTGATCACTTAAAATTGCTCTTGCCTGTCCAATGTCAGATTTTGTGCTGATTCAAAAATTTATTATAAAAGTAGTTTGAGAGCCAGTAGGGACTGGAGGCTTAATGATTCAGAAGTAGTAGATGATCAACCATTTTGTATAGGTCATTGCGACATTGCCTCTATTGTTCGGCCACCGGAATGCATTTATTTCATTAGCAGGTGCTCTTATGGCTACAGTTCAACTTAGGCGGCTAGATGCTGGATAGAACGAAGTTCAAAGATTTGAAATTAATTTTAGAAGATCTACAATTCATTAAATCAATGTAATCTGCTTCCCTAGCTGCTTTTTAAGCCTTAGTATACAGTTATTTCATTTCTTTCGCTGTACCAGTGCACAGTGCAGGAAAAATGTGAATTTCTGGTATTGGTAGCTTGGAGCACCCACAAACTAGGTGTAGTTTATTTTGGGGCAATAGCTACAATATTCACGGAGAACGCAGCAAGTTGAACACAGGGGCGTGCACACATCAAATCAGGCACGTGAAATATTACTCGTTTGGGTTGATCAAAGCCCGGCCACTTCCGAATTCCCTACGCTCAGCCAATCGGAAGCTTGTGATAGAAATCTGAATAACCCAATTGGGTTATTCCGGATTGGGAATAACCCAATCGGGTTATTCCAGTTATGGGAATTTGATGCCCACAAACACCGTTACCGAGCCTCTGATTAGGATCGCACTGGGACCCTAAAGATATCAAGACACAGGCAGGCTGATGAAGTACATATTTGCCAAGTTGCAAATTTTGTCCGTCTCCGCTCCGCGCCACGCCGCCTTCCCACACAAGCGAAGCGAGTAGGGATCTGACGTTGTGCGCTAGTATCCGAGTTTGTCAGGCAGCTTAGGCTGCCCCCCTATTAAAGGTAGGACTCTTACTAAGCGAGGGTGCGTTAAGAACCCCCATCGCCAGAAATCGCAGCAATTTGAACTGCAATGGCCTCTCTCTCTGCGAGTACAAGGGACGCGCTTGATCTCATATTGGTTCGTTCCAATGGTGCTCCCAAGTGCGTGTGCTTAACGTTTGTTTAGGCCAAAGCGGTCAATAGCAAGAGTGTCCCTCATTTATTCGTCGGTGTTACCAATGTGGAATCAGAGATCTACATGCAACAAGCAGGAACCAAGATCGTAGATGACCATTCCAGTGGATTCGTTGACGAAGATTCCATTTACATGCTCTGCAGTCAGACCAAGTTCATCACAGCCGTGCGGAATCCCCTTCATGTATCGGACTCCCGAGTTGAATTGAATTAATTATATTTCAGATCGCCGCGATGAAACTCATCGAACAGGGCAAGATCACCCTCGATACGCCAGTCGAAAAGGTCCTCCCTGAGCTCGCCAACCCAGTCGTCGTGACTGAATACGGTGCGGACGGCAAACCGTCTGCCACAACGCCCGCGAAATCGAAAATCACCTTTGGTCAGCTCCTCAATCATAGCAGCGGGCTCGACTATTATCTCGACGGCACCATTCCCATGGACACTCTGATGCCCATCTCTTACACCACGGTCTACAAAGACAACCGTGGCGGGGTGTCCGAGTTCTTCAAAATAAACAAGGTTAGCATATCAAGCTCGTGATTTCATGTGGTGTCTAAATCATCCAGGGCACTTTTCCTGGGCAACCTCTGAGATTTGAGCCCGGCACGGGATGTTAGTGCGCCGTTCAAACCCGATACAGCTTACATCTCGTGTGCTTTCTTCTAGTTGCGTACGGGTTCGGGAACGATTGTGCCGGATTTATCGTTGAGCGGCTGGCGGGAATATCTCTCGAGGAGTACTTGTACGTTCACTCCTTTTCTTCGGATGACCTATTGAACGCGAAACCACAGCAAAGAGTATATATTCACTCCTCTCGGAATTAAATCCATGTCCTTTTATCCCACCCCGGAGATCAAGGAACGGTTACTACCGCTGGCATTCCGAAAAGCAGACCGAACCATGGAACCGTTCAACGATCGGTTCACTCTTCCCCCCCGCGATCCAGCCGATAGTACTTTTCTTCAATTCAAGTGCCCTGGATGAAAGTTGACGTATTTTCTAGTCAAGGTTCATCTGGGGGGTGTTGGGCTCTTTGGGTCACTGAAGGATTACCTTGCGATCCTTCGCCATGTGTTACAGATTAAAGGTTCGTTCGTTCTCTTCATTCCACTTATTTTTGCTACATAAGGTCGGTCATCAGCTGGGACGGCCACCAACCCAATCTTATCAGCTACCTCCGTTGAGGCATTCTTCAAGCCCACACTTACCGAGCTTGGGGTCACAATGTTCGGCCACATTGTCTCAATTATGGCCAAGGAGCTCGGTATGCCCCCTGGCGCGCAACAATACAGCTATGGCTTGTCGCTGAACACAGTGGACGTTCCCGGGAAGCGTAGAGCTGGGAGTGCTGCCTGTGAGTCCGCCTCATTTACGATCGCGAGCATGGCATGCTTACAAAACAACTTGAAAAATCAGGGGCCGGTTGGGCCAACACGAGCTTTTTCCTGGACCCAGAATCTGGCATTGCCGTTGTTCTAGGCACACAGATTCACGGACCACCTCCTAACGATGCTGAGTACGAGAGAGTGTACAGTGAGGTTGAGCATGCGCTGTACGAAGGATTGTCCGCCGTGGCCTCATCGTGAAAATTTGCACTCAAGTATGGATTCCTATGTCCGGGTCCGACTCCGGGATTTATCTCTCTTCCTGTAGCACCCCGATTTTTTCCTGGATACGAATCCTTTCTCGTCTTTGTAAAAAATCTACCAAGAGATTGCGCTCGATGAAGTGGTCAAACTTTCGTCCGAGAAAGTTGGTCTCATGTGCTTCCTTCATTCGCGACTGCGCAATCACTTCGAGTTTTTCGTAAACGACAACAATATGTTCCGATACCGATCCCGGAAAAACTGGATTCGAAAGAGATTTAACAATTTAACAATTCGATATCCGTCTATGTACGTAGTACTTAGGTATAAATACCTCGACGGACCCAATAGAGAGGCGCGGAAAAGAGAGTATCGTAATATCATGAGGGTCGTGAGGATCGTGGGCGCGGAGGCATCATTGAAACAGATGGATACGCATAGGTTCAACAAAACGAGGCACGAGTTGATACCTTGTTGAAGCGTCTGTCTAGGAGAGACTACATAGGTTGTGCCATCGTGGAGGGAAGACAACTATCCCGTTGTGCTCCGAGCCACCATGGTGCGTTGGATGCACCCAAAAATTCATCCCGCAAGTCTAATATTCACATTCAAGACTCCGGACTATTCAGGACTAGAAAAAAAAAGACGAAAAAGGAATTCGGTTACAGGATTGCGTTGTGGTCCCATGAAAGCCGTGATTGATCCGTATCTATCCGTGTTTGGCATACGGCAACTACTCCCCTATGTACGTTAGGGCGAGCTTCATAACTAGAACCACCATCCGTAGATATCGCAATCCCTCTTGGTGGACGAATAGAAATGGCCTCTCTCTCTGCGAGTAAACGGGACGCGCTTGATCTTATCTTGGTCAATTCTGATGACTTCCTGGGCCGAAGTTGTGCTTAAATATTTCTCCAGGCCGAAGCGGTCAAAAACAAGATCGTCCCTCATTTATTCGTCGGTGTTACCAATGTGGAATCGGAAATCTACATGCAGCAAGTGGGGACCAAGATCGTTGATGACCATTCCAGTGGATTCGTTGACGAAGATTCCATTTACATGCTCTGCAGTCAGACTAAGTTCATCACAGCCGTGCGGAATCCCCTTGATGTATCCGACTCCCGTCGAGTTGAAATAATTCTATTTCAGATCGCCGCGATGCAACTCATTGAGCAGGGAAAAATCACCCTCGATACCCCTGCCGATGAGGTACTCCCTGAGCTTGCTAACCCAGTTGTCGTGACCGAATACGGCGCTGACGGCAAACCGTCTGCCACGACGCCTGCGAAATCGAAAATTACCTTTGGCCAGCTCCTCAATCACAGCAGCGGGCTTGACTATTATCTCGGCGGTTACCCCCTGGACAGCATGCTGCCTTTCTCATACACCACGATCTACAAAGACAACCGCGGCGGCGTGTCCGAGTTCTTTAAATTAAACAAGGTGCGCATGAACCTCCGCCTGTGATTCCGATTCTAAATGACCATTATCCAGGGAGCTTTGCCTGGACAACCGCTGAGGTTCGAGCCCGGCACCGGATGTACATGTTCCCGCTAATAAAGCTCGCACCCTACTTATATATTTATTTTTCCAGTCGCTTATGGGTTCGGGAACGATTGTGCCGGGTTCGTCATCGAGCGGTTGTCGGGTAAATCCCTCGAGGATTACTTGTATGTTCAGTCGTCTCCTTCAGATGGCCGCATTGAACGTGAAAGCACAGCCAAGAGTACATATTTTCTCCTCTCGGAATTAAATCCATATCCTTTTATCCCACTCCGGAGATAAAGGAACGATTACTGCCGTTGGCATTCCGAAAGCCAGACCGAACCATGGAACCGTTCAACGATCGGTTCATTATTCCCCCCCGCAATCCGGCCGAGAGTACTTTTTTTTCGATTTGAGTACCCTGGATGAAAGTTGACATATTTTTTTCCAGTCAAGGTTCATCTGGGGGGTGTTGGGCTCTTTGGATCTTTGAAGGATTACCTTACCATCCTCCGCCATGTGCTGCAGATTAAAGGTTCGATCAGCCGTCTTCTTTCTGAATCCGATACTAACGACCATCACCAGTTGGCAAGGCCGTCAACCCAATCTTATCGACCGCTTCCGTCGAGGAATTCTTTAAACCTTCTCTTTCCGAGGGTGGCGTCACGATGTTGGGCCAGATGATACCCTACCTGGCTAAAGGCCTCGACATGCCTGCAGGCGCCCAACAATACAGTCATGGCTTGCTGCTCAACACGGTCGACGTTCCCGGGAAACGCAGGAAGGATAGTGCTGCTTGTGAGTGCCGACTTTAGCAGTCTAGTTCCGAACGCGTCCTTACAAAAAATAAGGGTCTGGTTGGGCGAATACCTCCTTTTTCATAGACCCAGCGTCGGGTATTGCGTTTGTTTTGGGCACACAACTGGCACCTCCTGGCGATGATGAGTATGAGAAATTGTACAACGAGGTTGAGCGTGCGCTCTATGCAGGATTGGGCCCCCTATGATTGCTAAGTCTTTATAAGCCCCATTTTGTACCATCTACTGTAACAAATATGAACGAAACTTAACAAGTGAAGGCGGTTTCGCCTCGTTTCACTTCATGCCCCCCGTACTACGGAGGACAGCCAAAGCGGGCCATCGTTGTGCATTGCTAACACACAACGATACCCCGGGCTGACCGGGTTTCATTTGGATACAGTGATATAAAAATCGGTAAGGATGCGCATCCGTTTATCGCTTCAACCGCGCCATACAGGTTGCTGAAGTAGCTGGACCCCGTTCCCTCTTGATGGCTGTTCTTCCCAAAACGGGTAGTTGGATGACTTTGTTTGTACATGTGTGGCTTTTTCTTCGGCCGAAACTGCGGCTTTTGGGATGGTGCAATAACATGACTCCATGAAGCTGAGAAAACACCTCGTTTTTTGCTCCCATGGCCGTTCCTTTGGGCCTAGCCGTTCCGCCTTTTACACCACATGCAATATCGGTCTCTCTCCCAACTTGGCGCGGTACTATCGGCTACGAAGAGGCCGAAAAACGAGTGGTTGATGCGCAGTCGCACTTGTGTCCAACGACACGTCGTGTGGCTACAATCCAACCAACTCCAGCGTTCCGGCGGCAAAACCGCCGGAACAACCTTCATCATCAGTGTTGATCCGTGTTTGACATACGGCAACTACGTTAGCGAGCTTCATAACCAGAACCACCATCCGTAGATATCGCAATCCCTCTTGGTTAAACGAATAGAAATGGCCTCTCTCTCTGCGAGTAAACGGGACGCGCTTGATCTTATCTTGGTCAATTCTGATGACTTCCTGGGCCGAAGTTGTGCTTAAATATTTCTCCAGGCCGAAGCGGTCAAAAACAAGATCGTCCCTCATTTATTCGTCGGTGTTACCAATGTGGAATCGGAAATCTACATGCAGCAAGTGGGGACCAAGATCGTTGATGACCATTCCAGTGGATTCGTTGACGAAGATTCCATTTACATGCTCTGCAGTCAGACTAAGTTCATCACAGCCGTGCGGAATCCCCTTGATGTATCCGACTCCCGTCGAGTTGAAATAATTCTATTTCAGATCGCCGCGATGCAACTCATCGAGCAGGGAAAAATCACCCTCGATACCCCCGTCGATGAGGTACTCCCTGAGCTTGCTAACCCAGTTGTCGCGACCGAATACGGTGCTGACGGCAAACCGTCTGCCACATCGCCTGCGAAATCGAAAATCACCTTTGGCCAGCTCCTCAATCACAGCAGCGGGCTTGACTATTATCTCAGCAGCTACTCCTCGGACAGTGGGCTGCCTTTCTCATACACCACGATCTACAAAGACAACCGCGGCGGCGTGTCCGAGTTCTTTAAATTAAACAAGGTGCGCATGAACCTCCGCCTGTGGTTCCGATTCTAAATGACCATCATCCAGGGATCTTTGCCTGGACAACCGCTGAGGTTCGAGCCCGGCACCGGATGTACATGTTGCCGCCAATAAAGCTCACACCGTACTGATATATTTTATTTTCCAGTCGCTTATGGGTTCGGGAACGATTGTGCCGGATTCGTCATCGAGCGGCTGTCGGGTAAATCCCTCGAAGAGTACTTGTACGTTCGGTCGTCTTCTTCAGATGGCCGCATTGACCACGAAACCGCAGCCAAGAGTACATAATTGCTCCCCTCGGAATTAAATCCATGTCCTTTTATCCCACTCCCGATATCAAGGAGCGTTTGCTTCCATTGACATTTCGGAAGGCCGATGACCGAAGCCTTGAACCGTTCAACGATCGGTTTGCCGTTCTTCCCCGCGATCCAGCCGACAGTACTTCACTTTCCCGCTTATTTCAGTACCTTGGATGCTGACAAATTATTTTTTTTCGCTTTCAGTCAAAGTTCATCTGGGAGGCGTAGGGCTCTATGGATCGCTGAAAGATTATCTTGTAATCCTCCGCCATGTGCTGCAGATTAAAGGTTCGATCAGCCGTCTTCTTTCCGAATCCGATACTAACGACTATCACCAGTTGGCAAGGCCGTCAACCCAATCTTATCGACCGCTTCCGTTGATGAATTCTTTAAACCCTCTCTCTCCGAGGGTGGCGTCACGATGTTGGGTCAGATGGTACCCCACCTGGCTAAAGGCCTCGATATGCCCGCAGGCGTCCAACAATACAGTCATGGCTTGCTGCTCAACACGGTCGACATTCCCGGGAAACGCAGGAAGGACAGTGCTGCTTGTGAGTGCCGACTTGTGCAGTCTAGTTCTGAACGCGTCCTTACTAAAAAGAAGGGGCCGGTTGGGCGAATACCTCCTTTTTCATAGACCCAGCGTCGGGTATTGCGTTTGTTTTTGGCACACAAATGGCATCTCCTGGCGACGATGAGTACGAGAAATTGTACAACGAGGTTGAGCGTGCGCTCTATGCAGGATTGGGCCCCCTATGATCCCCAAGTCATTATAAGCCCCATTTTGTACCATCTACTGTAACAAATATGAACGAAACTTAACAAGTGAACTTCGCCTCGTTTCAATTCATGCCCTCCAGGGCAGCCAAAGCCAAACCGGCCATCGTTATGCGTTGCTAACACACAACGATGGCCCGGTGTGACCAGGTTTCATTTGGATACAGTTACACAAAAATCAGTAAAAATGCGCATCCGTTTATCATTTCAACCGCGCCATACAGGTTGCTGAAGTAGTTGGACCCCGTTCTTCTTGATGCTGTTCTTCCCGAAACAGGTAGTTGGATGACTTTGTTTGTACATGTGTGGCCCTTTATTCGGCCGAAACTGCGGCTTTTCGGGATGGTGCAATAACATGACTCCATGAAGTTGAGAAAATACCTCGTCTTTTCCTCCCATGGCTGTCCCTTTGGGCCTAGCCGTTCCGCCTTTTACACCACATGCAATATCGGTCTCTCTCCCAACTTGGCGCGATACTATCGGCTACGAGGAGGCCGAAAAACGAGTGGTTGATGCGATGATATCTGGATATCCCAGGTTTTTTATTCACCTGAGCATTCGCAAGGTGAGAGTCTTTGCGTGTTGGAGATGCGATCTCAATGGTACGAGTAGCTCGCGAGCCTTTGCGAACAAAAATTCGGGGGGAAAGATGAAAGTTGTATGCTCTTTCCTTCGCAAAAGATTGCAGATCAATGCCGTTCATTCATCCACGAGCGTTCATTGCAATCTGGATCTCCGGTTTCTGCCCGGCTAATCTACTTCTCCATCTGTCCCGAGGACAAGCTGAATCAGGGTCCTTGCGTCAAGGAGGATGCTGCGCCTCTCTCTTCTGCACCTGCTAGCCTCCATATTGTTTTGTTTCCTGCGGACGCATTTCCCATTGCGAAACAATTTTGGCAGCATGCAGGTATGGGGATATCGAGTCGACTGGCCGAACATTGCCTGTCTCTCCTGCCAGCCGACCCGACTTTCGTCCCCAATGGGTTACAAAACACTCCTCGCAAGGCATTGAACAAGCATTACTCTGCCAAAAAGACGACGCAGACCCCTTCTCCCACTTCTCCAACACAGTCCCGCGTTTCCGGAAGATCTGAATGTGGACCATTCCGTGTACCTGGAGGAGCGCTACGGCCGGAACCTCCCCATTACTTCGGCCGCAGCGGCGAAGAGGGCCCTTCGTCGGCGGAATATCTGGTGTGCTGGTCCGCGACAATCCAAGTGATTGTCAAGATGGGCCTTGCGCCGGCGATAAAAATTATCTTCTCGGACCCAGCTCTAGAGGTGTACAGGGCATGTCTGAAGACGATGTATACTTATTCCCTACTGGAATGGCCGCAATATGGAATGCTCACAATTTGGCATTGGCTGTTCGACCTTCGAAGAAAAGTGTTTGCCTAGGGTGAGTCTGTGCCCATTAATGCGCTTTACATCCATTCGATTCCGATGCAATAGGTTTCCGTATACAGATACGTTGAAGGTTCTCGAAAAGTGGGGACCCGGCTGCCATTTTCTTGGCGACGGTAACATCGACCAGCTCGAAATAATTTTGCACGAGGAGCAGCAGCGAGATCCCAATACTCCCCCCATTCTCGCGCTTTTCACTGAGTTTCCCACGAATCCCCTGCTCCGGTCGGCTGACCCTCCCTCGTTTGCGGCGTCTTGCCGACAAATACGATTTCCTCATCGTTATCGACGAGACTGTCGGCAACTTCATGAACGTCAAAGTCCTGCCGTACGCCGACATAGTTGTTAGCAGCCTTACCAAAGTATTTAGTGGTTATTCCAACGTTATGGGTGGCAGGTTTGTTATTTTTTTCTGAGTAAAATATTGTTGCTCATTCCAGCCTACAGTCTTTGCTTAAATCCGCAGGGGCGCCATTATGCCAAACTCAAAGCGTACATGGACGTTACCTACGAGGATACATACTTTGACGAAGACGCGATCTACATGGAGCGCAATTCTCGCGACTTCAGGCGACGCATTAAAGTCATCGACGCAAATGCCGAAGCTGTTTGCGAATTTTTGTATTCGAAGTCCGCCGCAGGCGGAATACGGTCTCCTGTGGTGAAGGACGTGTTCTATCCAAAATACGTCACTCGGGAACACTATGACCATTGCAGAATCAAAGGGACCCTTCATCCGGCGCCCCCGGAGGAGGGTTCGGTGGCCTTTTCTCCGTGACATTCACGTCCCTTCCCGCTGCCCGCCTTTTTCGACAACCTTTCTTGCCACAAGGGCCCTAGTCTTGGCACCAACTTTACTCTCGCTTGTCCGTACCCGTCCTGGCACTACACAGAGATGGACTGGGCAGCATCGTTTGGTGTGAGCAAACGATGTACGGGTCAGTGTCGGGATGGAGAGACCACATCTTGGTGGCCTCCTTCCAACATGCTCTGCAGGCCGCAGAAACTGCAACCCAGCAGCACTGAACTCCCATCAACTGGGATATATAGCTTTTCAACAGGACCATCATTAGTGAATCTAGACTGTATCCAACTACACACAAATCTGTATCTATTGTGCTCATACATTTCAACTTGATGAGTGGAGACGATGAGTAAAGCCTATTTCTTTGGTTTCTTGACCCTGCAAGAATTCAGCGACGATTCGCGAAGAACAAACAGTACGAACCCATATATACTTCGTGCTCCCACACGATTCACAACGCCACCAAGATCTAGGGCTCCTCTGACGACTTTATATCTGAAAACGAAGTCAGATCATTGGGTGTGCGCAAGACAGTGTACGCACTGGACACCAGGAAGATCCTGAGCTCTCCCTCCTCTGACAAGGACCACACTATGCTCCTGGAGGTTGTGCCCTTCTCCCGCAATGTACGCCATGCAAGATTTTCCCGTCGATAGCTTCACTCGGGCAACTTTCCGCTTCCCAGAATTCGGTTTCTTGGGAGTTTGCGTGAACACTTGGGAGCACACCCCTTTACGCTGAGGAGCTCCCATGAGAAGAGGAGACCGCGATTTGGCGACTCTTCGATTATGCTTTTTCCGTCGACATGCCTGGTTTAAAGTTGCTAGAGATGGGGGAGAGGCATGGAAATCCCGAAATGGAGGGGTGCGGAATAGAGATGCAATATTAGGTTGGGAGAGTATGGTCCGTGGTAAGGACTGCAACGGTCGCGTCCAAGCTCGGAGAGCTGAAAGCATTTAGAGGAAGCGTTATTTCTGTTTATTTGGTTCTGTCTCTTGTCGCCATCTTGGGCCTTGGCCAAACAGTCGCGCCCATTTCAAACAGCGAAACAAACTATCTCGATATGCCGGTGGCAACATCCCGTCGAAAGAAACCCGCTCGCCGTCAGGCATCTTCAGATATCGAGGACGAGGCTACTCAGGGACGTGCCGCTCGAGACGAGGTAGATGAGGACGAGGACGAGGACGACGCGCCAAGTCGTGTCAAAAAGGAAAAAGCGCCCGTCAAGAAGGAAAAGGGAGCTGCGAAAGGAAAATCGGCTCGTGCTTCCGAAGATGTCGAAGACGATGACGACGACGAGGACGATCGCATTGACATCGACAACTTTGCCGACCAGCCCCTGACAAAAGCGGACACCACCAAGATCAATGGCCTTATGGCCGATTGGAAGGCCGTTGAGGGTGCCATGCACCAGAACGCCGCTATTATCTCTCATGTTGCAGTTTCCATGGCTGAAGTCAGCAATGGCGAAGAAGGGCAAGAGGTTTGCGTTTACTTCTATTTTCGGTGACCTCGTGTCGACAGGTATATTTGCAGAGTCTTGAGGAGTTAGACCGCGTCATGAAGGGTCTCATAGATGTCAGAGCCGTTATGCTTGGGCATAGTGAGGTTCTGAACGAAATTCTTCAAGCCGTCGCGAGGGGGGATGAGGACATCGTAAGTGGCTGCAATGCTCTGTAGTCCAAAGCAGCTGACCTCAATTCCAGACTGACGCGAGTAACACCTACTTGATGAAGGTGGACGAAATGAATGCCGAATATGACAAAAAACTACGCGCCAGAAATATGCGAAGAATCCGCAATAT
>JARJCX010000486.1:0-65610 GCA_029282285.1 Mycena rebaudengoi | reverse complement strand
TGGACTGGGCGAAGATGCGAGTTGTGGTCATTATTCGCGGTTTATATAGCACAAGATGGGTTGGCCGCCGGGCATTAAACTTGGCGTCAGGCATGATCCACAGAAGACTCAGTACAATGTGTTTGCGTTGAGAACGGATGTTATCTGAAGTTGAATTCCAAATGCCAAATACAGAGCAGAAAGAACAGGGAACCACTGGGATCTCTGATATCAGTTCAATGAGTAGTATCTGAAGTCGACGGCGCGCTGATATGGAACATGACATTTGGCGCCTGTACAATTGAACACATCGTATTCACGGTCGGATAGTTCATGCCTGAAGAGCTTCCGGAGCTCTTTCAAAGTTTGTGGAAGCGTTCGCTTGGACAAGTGACGGTGTAAGACCGGAAGGAAGACCGGGGCATCGAGAGCTCCGTGAAGATACTTGGTGAATGCGGCTTAAGCGCCGTCCGGCATCAGAGTTTCATCGACACTCTCAGTCCATGCTTTCCAACAAAATTTCATTATAAAATGTGATCGTGATTTCCATCAATCACGTTTATGATCAATCAATTAAACGCGCTTTGACCGACTAGCGACCAATGCCGATCAACCCATTCGCATTTCAAAATATGTTTGTGCCCTCTATCAACTGCTGACTTGGCCTGCATGAAAATTGCGAACTCAAGCCGTCATGAAAAGTGCGGACGGAACCCGACTCTCGAGTGTGGACCGGACCCGGACCCAACTGCGAACTGAACCCGAGCCTACTGCAAACTGGACCCCACCCCACTGCTGATCAAACCCAGATTTTATTGCGGCCCACTGCTGATTCAACCTGGCTTTTAACGTGTCCGACTACTGATCCAGCCCGTGTTTTGGCTTCTCAACTGTCGCCTTTTATGTATTCCTACCACAGATCTACAGTACATATTCCAAAATTACCTCTTGGATTGGCGAAGAACAATTTGGAATCTGGCCCAAAATAAGTGACCTCACTTACAGTATGTTAGCCGTCATGAAATTTGTTCAGAAAATGTTGAGAGTGCTGAATGAAGTGTACAGATTCCAAACAGTATTTCGGAGTTGCGCAATAAGACCTACGAGATACAGGGAAGATATATACATTCTCAGTTAAACCAGTACATGATCTCCCTGATGCCGGGAAAATTGATCGAAATTGTCGGCAGATTTCAGCCTCGAACATGGGAGGCAATGAATGAGGCAGTAGTCACAGCGTCCTGCCTATAAGTTTCTGAATCGTTCGCCAGTCCAGTTGAACATAAGCCAACTCGAAATCTCGCGTAGTATAACTTTGTTAGGTTGAATAATTTCCCATTCAAACGACAGTATTTGCTAGTCCTGTTGCCATCACGGGGTCCGATCGGGCTAGAAAGTTGTTACGTAATCGCGGAGTTTGAATTTAGTCGCGACTCATGTTCACCGAAAAATGCGTCTTTTCATTTGAATTCTGAGCGGATGAGAGCTCTATATGAGTATGAGAATCTGCCGTTTTAGATTTTTCATCCTGCTTTCCTAGCTCTCAGTATAGGATCACTGGAATCGATGTGACAGAGTGACTGATCGGTGATGAGCTGTAGCACCCTTGAACCGAAAGTTGTGCTGAGGGTAGAAAAAAAATGCAGAAACAATTAAATCATATATATTTCACAATATGTGTACGATTTAGGCGTGTATTATATCCTCAGGGTAGCAGAACCTCGAGCATACGATTGTGCGATGAGATTTCAAACTCCGCAATTACGTAACAACTTTCTAGCCCGATCGGACCCCCGCGATCGCTAACAGACTTTAACAGGCGAGGTACGAGCTTCATTTGTTAAAGTGTCTGTCTACGAGAGACTAAGTATTTGCAGAGCAATGCGTCATCTTGAAACGGCTTCAAGGCAATCAAACTTGAGCTTTCTCAACCCGAAATTGACCCATTTAAATTGAGGAACTTTCATCTTCTAACCAAACCGGTTCAAATAATTAAATAATTTTCAGGAACCACCTGTTGAATAATATGATGTAATCTGCGCATACTTATGAGTCCTGAATATTGCAGGATACGTAACAAATTGGAGAGAAATTTGTGGACAGCAGAAGGGGCAGAGAAACATGAGCATATAGAATGCATCAGGAACAAACTCCCTTCCAACTTGTTCCTGTCTGAGTCAGTCCTGATCTTCTGTGCGTCATGAATATGATGCATGTTTCAAGTGTTCCATTCAAACATGGTTCGGGTCTACCTAGGTCTACCTTCGGGTTCAAATCCTTGCAGCTACAATTTTTCTTTTTTTTTTTCCCCCCAGGAGTCCCGCGGCAAGAACAACGGATGATACATTGATCGGATGGGATAAGTTGGAATGTTTTTGGGGTGCGACCTGGGGTGCGCCTCGACAATAGATTCGGGCCCGAAGTTACAGTACAAATCTGAAACACCCTGCTGATACTTTTCGCTCACAGATGACACCCAGATGATATTAATAACGCTCGGAAAGCCTACACCGGGATGGAGTACTCAGTCGGTTCTATACCATTGGGGACGATAGTGAGACCTAGTGAGACTCGGGCATAATCCGCCGGAATCAAGGGGTAGGTAGTTTCAGCTCAAGCGAGGCACTGATAGCAGGAATCGGGATCGGGATGCGCAACTTGCGCCACGGATCATGAGCCATCAAGCGGGCTGCAAGCCCGCCCTTTCAATTTTGGTTCCGAGCTCATTCCGAGTCAATCTATTTAAACGACTGAGACGAGGCATTTTTTCCACACTCTTACTCTCGCTCTCAGTTATGATTTCTCCTACTTTCGTCGCCCTCTCAGCATTGATTCTCTCGGCCACCGCGAATCAGATCCAGAGCAAAAGTCCAGCCTGTACGGCGTCTCTCTGACTTCTGCTGGGCCTACGATCTGACCGGCCACATTTTCAGTCTTCAACGCCGGAATTCAAGGATGTGTCAGCACTGCCAATAATGTTAACGGCGCGCCGCTCGTTATTCACAATTGCAATAACGAAGATCTCCACCCCACCAAGATTGGACCCTCCAATTCGCGGGTAGAACGTCCACCAACCCTGAGCCGATCAAGATATTCGGTGACAAAGTATGCATTTAATACCTTCCTCGCATCCTATTCTGACGCCAATCGTATACAGTGTATCGATGTCACTGGCGGTGTTGACGCAGACGGGACCAAATTGCAGATTTGGACCTGCACGGGCGGCCCCAACCAACAGTGGATCTCGGGGACAGATGGCTCCTTCCGCTGGGTCGGATCTAACAAGTGCCTCGACCTCACGGACGGAAAAATAACCGATGGCAGTCAGTTGCAAATTTGGACTTGCGACGGCCTTGGCACCACAACGAACAAGAACCCCAACCAGATATGGAATGGCGCCCCGAATCCTGACCTGACTGTGTAAGTAAATTCTTCCCGAGACTTGGTTGAGAATCTCAAACGCAGGTCCAGGAGAGCCACCCTCCAAGGCGGGGCTGCTAGCAGTCAAGGCGGTCCTTCTGCATCACCGGGTTGGGGGACACTGACGGCGCAAAAGTGGCCCTTGTCGGATGCACCGCGGAAAATGGAGCTTACGCTCCTGGGGCCCTCAATAACCATCCATACTTCAATGGCAGCACCACCGTTTGGGTGCTCCCCGTCGCACCTCTCATCGGACAACTCAAGACATACACTAACAAATGCCTCGACGTTCCTAACGGCTCCACCGCCAACGGTGTGTAAGGCTTCAGCTCTGGACCTGCGCGAAAGGGAACACGAACCAGCTCTTCAAGAGTCTCGTCAGCGGTCAGATTCAATGGGCCGGCACGAACAAGTGCCTCGACCTTACTGATGGAAAATCCACCAACGGCACTCCAGTATGTGGTTTTTTCTCTGCGTACTTTACTATTCTGACGTCCGTTGGATTTTTTAACAGATTCAACTCTGGGATTGCGTTACCGGCAACAAGAACCAAATATGGGGCACTAATGTCTTCTGAGTCTTATCCTCATTTTTTATCCTCTGGACATTTGCGAATATGCAATTAATTACAGTCGTTACCTGCTTGAACATTATACGCTCCAGTGCTGTTGTTATTAGTAATGCACCGGCCCGCAGACACTTTTTACTATGTATGTACCTGTACCGCCTGTACCTCAGACCTACAATAAGGGTGTGATTTATCCAAGCATCGAGATTGATTCATGATAGCCTTTTCAGTCCCACCCGTGGCCAAATGTGGGGCACAGCTGTATGAGATGGTGAATGAATAAATAGGCCAGTTAAAGCAAGAGATTGAAGTTGCCAATATTCCAATGAACACAGGGATCCAGTAAGCTGACCACAGTCAACCGACCTTTGCTGAGCGCTCTGGGGTGCGCGAAGAGTAGTTTGGGAATCTAGCTCAAGATAACTCAGTTGTCATTAAGAAAATGTTGAGAGTGCTGAATGAAATGTACAGATTCCAACAGTATTTCGAAGTTGCGCAATAATACCTACGAGATACACGGAATATATATACATTCTCAGCTAAACCGATACATGATTCCCCTGATGCCGGAGAAAAACGATCGAATTGTCGGCAGATTTCAGTCTCAAACATGGGAGGCAATGAACGACGCAGCAGTCCCAGCGTCTTGCCCGTAAGTGCTGCCAACACCGAATCAGCACAATAGTCTCTTGGAAGAAAATCAAACGCACAGATGCGGCGCCAAGATGAGAACACCATGATCGTAGATATTGTCTCCGACGTGGCAGATGATCTTGGTGTTCGCGGCGGAAATGTCCTGTACGGCCTGACCGTTGTCTGGATCTCCCTGCTCGTTTATTAACAGCGTGGTTGGAATTTTGAGGCCGGAAAAGAAATGCTGACGAAGATGACGGCCGCCTTGATGCGGGTTGCGACACTGGCGGAAATGAGTTTCACGGAATTGTGCACGAGCTGACCGCCCTGGCTGTATCTGCCGTCGGAAAGTGACGAGCGCCGCCTAGCCAGATATAAGTCAGTATATACTTATAAGAAGAAAATCGAACACGGCTCACGTTAGGGCAGGAGGCGGCAGCATTCGTCAACTGATTCGCTCCCAGTTAATAAGAGTAATAATTCGAGGTCAAGAATGCACTCACTTGGTTTACTATGTTCCTAGAACCTATGGGGTCGCCCCCTGCAAGGAATCCAGCAACGTCGGCCGCATAATCAACGCCGAGCCGGAAGAGCAGTCTGGAGCGGAGGACCGGCAATGGATCCGATAGGCGCAGCTTTAGTCGTTTCACGCGCGAAGAATACCTGTGGGCGGGTGCTACTTTGAACCACTCGCGATGCGACTCACAATGACATCGCTGCAGGCTTGACGTTTCTCGACCGGTGCCGCAACGGCTAGAAGGGCAAAGGTGACGACGTAGAGGAAAGAGCTAAGCATTGTAGTGCGCGTGCTGGACGATCGGCGAGTGCCGAATTTTACAACCATTTTGACCGGCTTTTAAACCCCCTAATGTGGGGTAATTCCCCGGGTGCAAATAACTTTGCATACGCAAGTATTGATGCCGGATTGAAGTTGCGATGGGTGAAAGGTCAGCTGAAGGAGTGTATCAGCGGTCGCTACAGACCGAACGTCTAAATATCAGATTTTATTTCTTTGTGCTCCAAGTTCACTGAATGTGCTGCAAGTTACTAATAAAATTAGAAAGAAGATTTGCCAAAAAATCCGATCCAATTCAGACGCACCATAGGTGAAATGCCAGAACGTGGAGGGGTTTCTCGTGAACGCGTAGAGGATTTAAGGACTCGCAACATCAGGAAAGCCGTAGCCGAGCCCGCTATGAGACGCTATGAAGCTCTATGAAGCCATATGCAACGCTGTCAAGTGAGTCATAGAGCTCATATCTACATATCCTCTGTGCAGCCACACGTGCCGCTCTCCAGCACGTTCTAGCGCTGCAGAGCACTGCATAGGTACTTCTGTGTTTCCTTGATTGTTCGATTATATTCCGGGTATGGCCGGCAGATGCTTGAAATTAGCACTCACGCTCAGCCAAAATGGAGCAGAAGTTCGGGTATTGAGCGCTCAATACCCAAAGAGCGATTGTTCGGGAGCAGAAAACGAACTGATAGATCATGGGACAAGTTTAGGACAAGTTATTGTTGTCGCTGCCAAGTTTAGACCCAGAGCAAAGCTTCAGCGGAGTCGACATGGTTATGTGGTCTCTGATGCGCCGCAAAGGGTCACTGCATGTTAGAGGGGATCCGGGTGCCATTGTGGTGAGCGAGTATTCGAGTAGCACCCGTCCTGAGCGGAAAAGTCAAGAAAAAGGTCCAGTCAACTTTATATAGTCAGAAAATTCGGCAACGGGGACTGAAATAGCCGGGTGGATTGTGGCCAGTGTCAGGGTTAGTAGAGGCTAGTAGTCGGCAGGTAGGAGGAGGACTTGGCGCTCAGCTGATGCCTGGGAGGAGGCTATTGCGGCAGTCGGCATTTAAATAGCCGCAGCCTCGTCACCTATTTACGCATGCAACTATGTACCCACCCACAAGGTACTACACTCTCAAGGACGTATATACAACAACGCCAACAAGATTCAATTCCCACGAAAGCGGAAGGACGACAAACAGACATACTTAAAAACACAAACTATTATCCAAAAAACATACGGCATGTACAGTACTTGCGGCCTGGGCGAATTATTCGGCCGCGTTTAAGGAAGGGGCGGTGCGGCGGTGCGTGCATGTATGTATCGGGGTGCGCAAGGGGCGCTATGCATGTATCGCCACGCCACACCAGAGAGCTCAAAACGTCGTCTGCGCCTGCGCCTGCCAATCTTGCGGGACAGTGAGAGGGAGGGGCGGCTGCGGCGTGCGGATGCGGTAGTACGACTTGGGGTTCTGCTGCTGCGGCTGCGGCTGCTGCTGCATACCGAGCGCGTGCGGGGGGTAGTGTTCGAAGGCGACGAGCCCGTTGGGGGCGTAGAGCTGCGGGTCGAGGTGGGCGTTGTCCAGCTGCTGCTGCATCTCGACGTGGGCCTGCTGATGGTGCATCTCCGCGTGCGCCTCCTGCGTGTGCATCTCGCCGTGCACCTGCTGTTGCATCTCGCCGTGCGCCTGCATCTCGGCCTGCGCCTGCGCCTGCAGCTCGGCCTGGGCATTCGCCTGGTGCTCGACAAGCGCATTGGCAAGGTCGAGGAGCGCGTACTCGGCATGCTGGGCAGGTTGTATGGCGGCCGTCGCAGAATGCTGCTGGCCGTAGTGTTGGTCGCCCTGGTCCTGCGAGCCGCCCTCCTCCTGCTCCTCCTCCTCCTGCTCGCCGACGGCACGCAGCGGATAGCCCTCGTACCCCTTCTCCGGGGACTCGGGGAGCTCCGTGCGCAGCGACGACACGGCCATATTCATCTTCGCCGCGTAGCTCTGCTGCGTTGTCGAGGGGTACACCATCGGCGCGCCGGGCGTGGGGTACGTGATCGCCGTGCTCTGCTGCTGCATCGCGAGCCCAACCGCGTGCGCGGAGGCCCCGAAGCCGTCGTTGCTCGGCGAGCCCGGACGCGAGTCCTCCGGGGCGGGCGAGCCCTCCGCGTCCAGGTCGTCGCCGTTCCGGTGCACCTTGACGTGCTGGAGCAGGTTATCGTGGCGGTTGAAGAACTTGTTGCAGGAGGGAAAGGTGCAGGGGAACGCTAAGAACAAGATCAATTAAATGAAGGAGGCGCTCGAGATGACTTACGCTTTTCGTGCGTGTGGATAGAGCGGATGTGTCGCTTGAGATGTTCGCCGCGGTGGAAGCACTTCCCGCAGCCCTCGACCCTGCATACATGTAGCCGTTTGGCCTCTTCTTCCCCAGGCGGCACAGCCCCGACACGCACGGGGACTCGCCGCCCTCGGCTTTTCTTGATGAGGTTAGGGACAGGAATAGGGAGGTTTGCGCGAGAGCGGGCGGCGCGCGAGTCGCCGGGCGAGGAAGCTGGGGGAAACGCGTCGACGAAGACGGATTGGGTGCTCGCTAGTGGGGGCAGCGTCTGTTCTGGTTCTGGTGCCGGGGCGGGGGGCGACTCGCGCGGTTCTTCGGACTCTGAGTGCTCGACCTCATCGATGGTGCGTTTCCGCGTAGCCGCCTTACCCTTTTTGCGCCCGCCGGCGGCTTTCTTCGGCGGTTCGTACCAACTGTCATCGCGCACTCTCGGCTTAGATGCGCGCCCGGTCAGGGAACGCGTAAGCGGGCGCAGGGGTGCGATGGGGGCCTTTTCCAAAGTTTCGGTGGGTTTTGAACCAGAACTCTCTGCTTCCTGTGGCTGTTTTGGCGTGAGTCAAGCGCAAACTTGACGACGCCGCTGCGCACCTGTTCTGTGGCCGATGCACTGGCTTCTGGGGCCTGTTCGACCTCCACAGGCTTCGTTGTGTCTACCATATCGATCTAGCGCGCCTTTTGTGAGAAAACTATGGATCGAGCAGCAACTGCGCTCACAGTAGTCTGCCACAGGGGTGCTTTGTCAGGGCCTCGATTACGGCGGATTTTGGGCGAGAAAGGGCACAAACCTGGGTATAAAACAACAGGGAATATACGGGTCTCTTGGATAGGGCGAGATGGGAGTAGAAGACAAGCTTGCGCAAGGGCGGGGAGAGGGCGATTTCGACCCCTGAGATACAAACGGAAGCTAAATTTTCGCACACTGCCACAATTACCAACACGTGGCCTCATTCTGCCTCCGCAAACAACGATGTGCTGTGTTAATTTTGTTCCTCTGGCTACTGAGTCTAGGCGTCTTATCCCAAAGTTACTGCACAACCTTGAAGTGTTCCTAAAGCCCGAATAATATTCTGGGATGATTTCCGCAGCGGCCGCTTAAAATCGTTTCAGGACACTCAGGCTCTCTGTTTCAGATCTTGGGAACATGGACTCTTGGGGACCCAAGAAAATCTCAGTCGCTAGCCAAATAGTCGATCCTAAGCTCTCGATGACGACAAACTTCATCACTCCAGGATTTGACGATCATTCGAGCCGCGGCTTCATTAATGTACTTTAGGGCGGGTTAATACCTCGACTCCCCATGTTCTGCCGTGTTTCTCTACTTTTTGGGTCTTTACGACCCGCCCTCTCAATATTTGCTACTGGCCTTTCCTTCAAACGAACGAGATTCAATATTCTACAGTCTGCGGAGCTCAACGTTCACTGGCACTTGGTTTACACGTTCTACGATCACTCAACTTTGCCTAGACAATATCTCGACTGGTCTACCCGAGGAAACGATTTCTGACGCTTCTGGAATCCGCGGAAGCTCTGCCATGATCCTCTGCTTTATTACTCAGGCTCAGAGGACTTCTCATACTCTGACGCTTCAGCCAGTAACCCGAGTAGTACCTGGACGCTGAACCGGCTCACTGCGCTCTCTGGGTGCGCCGCCCGCCCTCCCGCGGAAGAATCTTTGAGCCCTCTTCTGCAAACTCGGGTGCGTCCTTACCCACTCCGCGCACACCTTCCGGCTTCTCAAGCTCTTCGTCCGATGGAAGAATTTCGCGGATTCTCGCTGGTGAACCGAAGCGGGAGCAGTCATTCCCCACCTCAAACGCGCACGCCACAGCTCCCATCCTGCGTCACCACGGATGGACGTTGCGATTTTGCATCGTACGAACGTAGTCTGCGGAAGCGCGGGACCAAAAGTTTCCGATTCCTGCTTAGTAGGACAAGCCTCCGCTTAGGAAATTACACCGAAATTAACGCCACCACCCCGTCTACAGCTGAATTACTTACATACAATGTCAAGTCTGCTGGCCGTGAAAACTTCAAGTTCCAAGTCAAGAGATCGACCAGACACAGCGTCACGTGTGCCGTCGAGAACCCACCACAAACCCATATGATTCGCGAACTCCCCTTCTTTCGACTGGGCAGGGCTCTACTCCCGAGTGTAGCTCGTCTTCTGCTAGCTCCATATTTCATCTCCGTCGTCCTGAATGCGGTGTTGTATCCCAAAGCAAGCGCCTTGCCCATTGCTGCGATGATAAACTTCAACAAAGTGGAGTGTACTTACATTAATTCAGTCGGTGGCCTGCGATTGGCTCTCCGCATGACTCGCGCCTCTGATCCCGCAGCCGTTCCAGCCGCTCAGCCGCCATACTGTCTTATCGTAACTCCTTCTGTCTTCTGGCCGAGGCCCAAAATTCCCTGAGTTGACTTTTTGGGCGATCTTGGGCGCTCCGCTGCCGTATTTTCTCAGGCATGATTATTAGTCGTGGCTTCGGTATCGACTATCATCACTCCGAGTCCGCTCGCGTCCGCCAGGCCTGCTGGGAATGTCACGGTCCCGGATCATGTTGCATCATGCATTGGATGCCCTGCACGCTGGCTCGGAGGCCGCGTCCTTCTTCTTCGCTGTCCTTCGTCCTTCGTGAGCGGATCGCGACTTGCCGCGCCTATATGCGTCGTCCGACTCCGAGGAAGCACGTCCAATGGTGAGACGCCCGACAGGCCGCCGTCAGCCGTATTCCCGTGCGTATGCATGTATGAATGTCTGCTCGATAGTCAACAGCAGCAGCAGTCAGAATAACCACACGCGCGCGGCCGCCGCCGACTCAAAGCCCCATGCACCCCATTCATTCCTCGCAAACGGAATATCGGAAACGGCGCAGTGGCATGATTTCGCGCAGGCTCTTCTCTGGTTGGTTGGATTCTATTCTAAACATGGCAAATTCAGTCGCAACGGCAGCCTTCTCCATTGGTGTCCCTCTTATCCGTCGCTATTCGTTACACCGCTGACTGCACGCCCTTCTTCTTCCTTCCATCCTTATCTTGAGCTCTTCTCGCGGGGTTCGCGTCGGAAGTTTAATACGCACCCGGATGGCAGGCCTATGAATGAATGCACCACTGTCTGCTGGCGAGCTGGCTCGGCTGGTAATCACCAAGCCTCTACATCGCGCAAGTGCCAGGATCAGCCATGACGTGGCTGGGTGCGGGTTATTTTGACATTGCTGTGCAGTTTTCGGCAAGGGAATTGTGCGGATTCGGACTGCACAGAAATACCTCCATTTATTTCCTGTCACGAAGGTACTACCCACAGCTTTCGGCGTGAGTGGTCCTATTCACAGTTTGTCGCGTTCAGGGCCCATTGTCTGCTGGAATGCTGTTACTGCTCTGCCACTGTCGCTAGACAAGCCATTCACACTGCCCACCAACCTCTGTTGTCGATCGTGTTACCCAGGGACCAATAATCGCCATGACCGGCTTCTCACGTTTCCGCCGAGTCAACTATTTTACAGCTTTCCCGATTTATGACATCTCATCAATATCTCACCATTCTAAAAAAGAAGCTGAACCGAATATAGATAATCTGCGCCCATTATCCTCCCGCTACCACGACGTCCGAGGACGGCACCGGGTCTCCGCATCTAACGCGCCTTCTTCCATTTCTCGGTTGTGCGCCGGCAGATGCCAGTGATATATTGTTTTATTGCCACCCGTGCGCCGCTCATGCATATTGTATTGGCCAATGTTCTTCTAGTTTCGACGTCCTCATCAATCTGACCATTTTGAGGACGCGACGAGGATTCGGCGCTCTAAATTGCACGTACGGCACGTTTTTTGATCCGTGTGGGGACGGTGCTGATCATGAGATGGTTTACAGATTGAGATTCACTCATCGTGGGTGAAGAGATTCACTCAGCGTGGGTGTGTGAAGAGAACCACTCATAGATAGAAGGGCTGACAATGTCCACTGAAATTGTGTTGCTCAGCTGACATATTTAGGTATTGCCCCCGTTCATCTGATCAGTTTGGCATTCGCAGAGAGACTATCTTTGGTTAGAAGATGCTGTAAGATGCGTACTTAGAGATAAGATAGGCTCTGTGTGCGTTCTTTTTTGGAGAATGAGGCCAAGTTCTCACTGTCTTTTTCCGGTTTAGGTTGGCGGATCCTGAATCCAACATACATAGCAAGTGACCAGTCTTCTGTGAACATGCGCGGGGATCTCGGCTGCCGGTCTTGTTCTGCCCATACTTAGAGGTGGGATTTACCCATCCTGGCGCAGTTCTCAACTTTCCCCCGCCGAGCGAATGTTAGCCAATGGTCATTTCATTTCCTGCGGATCGCCGACAGAATTTTATGCAAAATGAATGAACCTAAGTTGGCACGTTGAGCTACTCGGACTACGCCAGACGCCATGAAAATTAATTGTAAGCAGCTCGGGATGTTTGAATTACGAGGGCTCTTCCCGGGAGCCTCAGTGAAAATCCACGCGAGCATACCTGGCACCTGGCAGGATCAATCTTCACGTTACTGTACGAATTCCAATTTGACAGGCCCTGAATTTTGTTGGACGTCCAACTCGGCAGGGACGCGATGTGTCCTGCTCATACACTGAGATAATATCCGAGGGTGATCGAATAAGGCGGACCCCGATGCCGCAGGACTGATATCCTTCGCCCACGTTCCCTTCTGTAATTTCGCCCCAGCGGTTAGCTAACGCCTTCTCTTCTCTTCTAATCGCCTCTGACACTAGCCTACCGCGGATCTCTTTAGTGCGTCCTGCCTGGTTCGGCATGCGATGGCGCATCTAAATTCGGCCGCCGGCTTGTTCAACTTTGTCGGGATCACAACTTCGCGGATCAGCCAATTCAAACCTAATCACCCCCCGAAAAGTCGAATTAATTAAGCTGCACCGCAATCGGGCCGTATATTCCAATTCCGTAGGCTCGCGATCAACACTCCGAAAGAGTTCCGAGACTCTTGATGATCGCCAGTGGAGGAGCCCCTGTTAGTAACACTCCTGAGCCTGGGTGCCCGATGTCCTTGGCCCATGGAGACTGTATCATTCTGCGCAACTTGGCGCGTTTCATGGCCTTTCGTGCTTTGAGGGCTCTCATGGGGACTTGGATTGAACAAAATTTTCACATGCTCCCAACCACATGTGTGAACTTCTGAGATTTATTAAGCCATTTATATGTTATTCAACCAGCTGTCCATGTCGTTCCTGATCTGATGCCTGTTTGATTTTTTACAGAGCTTGGATCGCTGTTGGTACTCTTCCCCTCTCCTGATATCAGCGTAGACGGTTTTATGCAGTTGTATCTCAGTCGTAGAGAACTTACCAGGATGTTTTCTGTCTCGAAATTGGCTCCGGCGGAGAATATTCCCCTGCAACACGCGAGGAGTCCCTAAAAACGTGCTTCTTTCGTGTCTCCTCACATCTCATAGGAGAACGGAGGCAACTTCGGGAGCATCCGACCGTAAGGGTACATCCGGTCTCCTGCAACTTACGCACCGTCGTGGTACCAGGTTGAATTGTTCATCCAGTTCGCGCAGGAGCTCCACGGCGGCCATTAAGATGATTCACTAGTGATTGAATCTAATGAGCGATGTTTGTTGAGACAATCATTGGTCAAAATCATGGCCAAATAGTCATCGTTCTCCAAAATTTAACATGAGAATTAGCCCCCGCTCCCCATCTTTCTGCGTACCATGCGCAAAATCCCTAAACCCTCACCTGTGTCCCTAAATTTTTTCCCCTAGCCAACTCTACATGCCTCCGTCCTCCTGCACGAAGAACCTCCGCAAGGTTGACAGCAGTGCCAGTTACTTTCAAGGTTTCTGGGATCCGGGATCACTTGAGAAGAAGTTCTGCAAGAGAATATGCGAGCTGTGAGTGGGATTCTGGAGGAATGTTACATTTAGCTGGGCAATTTCCAAATAAAGTTGAACTGTTCAACTTCGGCTTCTTCCGGGCATATGGCCCATAGCTGTTGATGACTACTTGGCCCAGAAAATATATGAAAATACGACATCCTTTACCAAGCTTCAAGCTTCCAGTTTCGGGGATCAGGAGTCCGAGTTGAACGAAGTTCGAAGTTGGCTCAAAGTGTGGTGTCGCGCCTGTCACGTGCATGCACAGCCCGAGATCAACAAACTTTTGCAACAAACTCCCTTTCGTCGATTCGGCTTCAAGCTCGAGCTCTAGCTCGCGAGGAAGCCTACGCCTCTCTGTGGGTTCTCGTTCATCTCCGTCTCCTCGATGTGGCTTCATGCCCCGCAAAATCCCCCCGACTCGGCCACCGACTCGGCCACCACGATTGTGCGATCCAGTAGGAGGAGAGGATTTTCCTGGGACCGACCTCCTGCAGCCTTCTTCCCAGATGTCCCGAGGGAATTTTGTCTAGTTGTACTCTTCCTCAAGTCGGCCGCGAGACTCTCACTGCGGAATTGACTTATTGGGCCTCCTGGGGTGCCGCGCTGCGTATGATTTCTCAGGCCTCAATTAGCGTGTGGCGTGGCAACGACTTTCGATATCCTGGTTCTGCGCCGTCCTTGTTCTCTTGAATTCGGCTCATCCACCCCAAGGCGCACGAGCTCGGATCATGCGATGGGCAATGGCTTCACCTTCGCGCACGGATCGCGAGTGGGCATGGGTCAGGCCAAGTCTATAGTCAGATGCGTGCACCAACTCCGACTCCGAAAAGAAGCCTGTCCGCATTCAGGGTCGAGCATCCCAGCTGGATGGCGTCGGGTATTCTCTGAAGGCCTATCTATGCTCGCAGGTCCATGGCACGACACGGCGACCACGTCGCTTGGCGCTCCACTCAATCTCATCGGCCTCAGACCCCGGGGGACACGAAAGTTCGCTCTGGCACTCTCTGGCGTCGGACATCCCGTGGCGCCCCGGTGGCGTCAATGTATTGAGTTATGACCGGTTCTTGCTGACTATCCAATAAATTCTGCTGTCGAACAACGGAAAAGCCAAAGGCCATGAATGCGGTATTTCTGACACGAAGCGCCGGCGCGGGAGCCTTCTTGTCTGGATTGACACCCCCGCACTGAGCCCCAATTGGTGGGGCGCGCCTTTCTCCATTAGTGCCGCTCTTCGACTTCTCTGTCGGGCAAACATACCCGAACGGGAGTAAACGTGCACTGTCCTTAGCATACTATACGACCCGTGCACACTATCCTTTGCGTCGGCTTGCGTTTGCTGTTTCTGCACTTTGCGCGGGGACTCCAGCCCGAAACTTGGTCCGCCAGATTGGAACTGGGTGTAAGGATAAGTATACCCCGCTGCGGGCATGGTGAGCCGGTTTGCCTTTCCTCATCTCGAAGAAGACACTGATGTTTTACTTCGGGCCGCCAGAACTACGCCGCAGGATCGATTAGCAATCTCCCGCCTGGTGTGAGTGCAATTTATCCCCCAGCCGTAGCTGTCTCATGGGTACAATACCTCTGATGCTTATGTTATTAATCTTGGCAGCCGGAGGCAGGCCGCAGGCTCGACCGGCGCTGCGATTTAGTCTTTAAAGCTATCCATGGGTAAGATGTTCCCTTTCCCGCCTCGTGATATTCATCTTCGCAGCTAGAAGCACACAGGGCAGACCTGGCAATCGCCCGCTGTCGGGCACGGCTGCTATTTATTCCTCAGCCAAAGCTGTCCCTGGGTACGATATTCCCTCTATTACCTTATGTTCAAGATCTTCGCAGCTAGAACAGAACACACGACACGATTAACAATCGCTCTCCGCAGGCCATGACTTGCAATGCTGTCCATGGCTTCGAACAAGTAATTATAAATCAATCCCTTTCCCACATGACCATTAACTCGGAAAACACGATTAGAGCCAAGGCTGTACCTGTACAGTATATTATCATTTCATGCGGATGGCAGGCAGTCTTCGCACGCGCATGATGATGATCTTTGCGAAGGCGAAGAGCTGTTTATTTGTTGGCCGTGGTGCCTCTCAATTCGGTATGGTACATACGTTACATATTCAACACCGCCTTTTCTTGCCGGCGGCCAATGTTTTACCGCATCTTCGGAGGCCGTAATGTGGACTGACTCGCAAACAGATAGCTGGACGGCGGAATGCTGTTGACAATGGGACACCGCCACCACAGACATAGGCGCCTGCCGGTTGCGGATCACCGACGAGCGCCTCTATCCCAGTCATAGTAGGTGCGCCCAAAGACATAGCGACACCGACTTGCATCTTCAAATGCACGCGGCGGACTCTACAGCTGTTCGGATATACAGTTCGGATGTAAGCAAAACACCTAAATAAAAATACAAATGACTCGACTGATCAATTGGCGTGTGCATCCATCCTTCCCAATGCATGCCCCGCCCGCCGCCGCCGTCTGCACCTCCGCGGATGTGCATTTTGTTGATTTACTTATTCTTCTGCTGATGAGATGGATTGGATGGACGGATAAATGTGCTGTTTATATGCCAGGACACACGGTGCGTCGCCGACGCCGCCCGCACCTCCGCGGATGTGCATTTTGTTGATTTACTTATTCTTCTGCAGATGAGATGGATTGGATGGGCGGATAAATGTGCTGTTTATATGCCAGGACGCACACGGTGCATCGCCGACGCCGCCACCTCCGCGTGTCTTCTCGTGCATTTTGTTGATTTAATTAGTCTTCTGCCGATGAGATGGATTGGATGGATGTGCCGTTTACTTGCCAGGATGCACACGGTGCGTCGCCGCCGTCGCCGCCCGGGCCTCCGCCGATGTGCCTTCTCCGGGCCATTGGTTTGATTCATTCTTTTGTGCTGATGCGATAGATGGCTGGATTGGATGGATGGATGGATTAGATGTGTGTTCATAGGTCAGGAAGCACACGGCGCGGCGCGGAATTACCTTCCTCTTCAGGTTGAAATTTTCTTCGCTATGCGTCAGATCATCGTTCACGGCAATTTATAAATAATTGCCCGTGTCTCACCCCAAGTGCGTCCACCAACTGACTCATTACATGATTCTCCGTCTGACTCCTCACCTAAGAATATATTGGTACGCCTAGTGTTCATACGTAAATCTGCCTCAACACTGCACGATTTTTCGGAAGACGAACCAAAGTTGAATCATCCATCCATCCAGAATTCTCCGAGTAGGGCCCGAAGCGTTTTAGATATTACCGGCGGCCCACCTACAAATCAACGGTGCTCAGCAGCCGCGCGCCGCAGCGCCAGACGTGTCTTGTCAGTCGACTTAACACAACACAGCCTCAGAAATCGCTCGTGATAGTTATATTTGGCGCACCTCGTGGTTACGGTATGCCCTCCCCGCATCCTCCCCACACCTGATTCAGCACTGGGAAATTAACAGCACCAGTAGGCGCGCTGATATACACTTTGATATGATGCAGATCGTACAGTAATGATAGTTAGTAGGCGATTGTGATTACTATCTAACAGCTGTGCACTATGTAAATAGGCGGCTCGATATAATATGATATGTATGATTGGGACGCGGAGCGCCCGGGGTATAATGATCATTCTGGGTGGCGCAGGCACAACTTGAAGCTGGACCGTATGTTTTATCAGGCTCGGAATTTGCCGTTACTTATCGGCGGATATGCATCGTTGCGGTATTGCACGCATACCCCATCCCGGAAAAAAAAAACTACCTTTCGGCGTACTGCGGGCCCGGGGCGGGGCGGAAGTGGAAATAATAACAAAGGCCGATCAAGTCTCAACAACTCCGACTCCGACTCCGCTTCAAAAATTAAATAACTGTTTCACCTGGTCCTCATAGCAAGTGCGTGAATTCAGGCGCGTTCCTCCACTTAATGTTTAATCATGTTGTTAATTCTATGTTATTATTAATATGTAATTTTTGTGAGCTGATCGGAGTGAGGTATGACAGGATCAATCAATCACGGCTCCGATCTGATTTAATTTGGGCGAAGTCTAGACCAAACTCGATTATGATACCACAGTCCGAGGCGTGCCCAAGGCGTGCCCTCCCGCGAAGGGACGATTCGGGTGGGTGGAAGGAAGGAGGTGAGGTAATGAGGTTGATGTTGAGACTGAGGCTAATGTTGTGCTTGAAAGGGTCTGAGAAGGGAAGTCTCGCGGGTGGGGGATTGGGCGCCCTGCATTAGTATGTGGGGTAGTGGAGCAAACGAAGCGAAACGAAACGACAGTACAAAAAAAAATGATAAGCCTGAAACAAGATCGTGCACGAATCGTCATGTCATGCGTATGTTGTTCAAGAAGGTGGGGCGCTCGGCGAACTCGGGCTGTAGATCGTTCAGCTGATTTACATACATACAACTTGGCTGGGACTAATGAAACGGCAGAACGCATCTCTTTTCCGGCAGATCCATATTCCTGAGATACGTTAATGTCGGGATACTCGTTGCTCTTAGACTGTGGGGACACACCACTGATGGTGGTGTGTATGTATTGCGGAGCACACGGATCACACGTACTTCCATCACAATGTATTCAATTATCTATTCCGCATCGAACTAAATCAATTATACCGCATCGATTCCGACTCGGACCCTCGGCGACAACACAACACACAAGATTATAATCACAGACCCCGTGCGCAGAGCCCGCCCCGACACCTCCTTTGCACATACAGCGGGTGGTATGTATGATTGAAAAGCGGAGCGTTGGTCTTTCTGCATTACACAATCATTGTCAATCAAGTGGTCGATCCAAGCATTCAAAGTTCATTTTTATTCCGATGGCAGAGGTCCAGGAACGCATGTTCTGTTCCGACCCCGGTGCTTGTGATCGTCGGCTTCCTCCAAACCTCATAATATTCGTTCCATAATCCGCGTCTCGGCCCCATACTGAGCAGATTTAAATAACTATTATTCCGAAGCTCCTTCAGTTGCGAGACTTTGCAATTCAACAAATGAGATTTAAACCTCCGCGCGTGAGCCGTGACCGGGGTTTTTCAGTACCTCCACATCCGGAATATTCTCCCTCCCCACCAACACATGCGCCAACTTAACTCCCTCGGCCCCGCGAACTGCATGCGATGCACCGTCAGGCAGCCGTCTGCCCAAAGTAATTGCGCACGCCGGCCTCGAAGAGGAAGTGCCGTCGGAGCTGACTATGTACAGGGGCGCGACCGTGCCGGGGACAGTTGAGCAGCTTGTCGAATTTGTGTCTGAAACAAATCTCATCGCAGGATATTTCTTATAACGTCAGGCAACACACATTTGGCTCTCCTCTGTGTGGAGTAATGGGCCGCAGAATATTTCAACCCATTGGGCGAGTGTAATGACCGTGCCGGGCTTGTTTTGATCCCATCAAAAGTGTTGTCTACCGTGTTTTCGCGCCATAACAGGCATTCAATGTTCAGTAGAGTTCAAAGAGGATTTATGCTAGTATCGTAATTTTTTTTCGGCCCCCAATTTGGAGACAGAATCGAACCGGGTTTAAAAATGTTCCAATAGAAGTACATGTAAATTTATCCGACGCCAAGCCCTCGCGGTGCCCCTAGCGCTGCGAACGCGCAGAGTGGAATTACTTAGGGGGAGGCTTGTGCTTGATTATATTTAGATATGTATGTATGACATAGGGGGGCCGGTGGATCACATCGCGTGTTTTTTTTTTTTTTGAAAAAAAAAACTGTGCGTGTGTTGTGGCGGCGCGCGCGATTTAATGTGGAGGCGGATGTAGAAGCCGGCGAATAATTAATCAAGAGTTCTGTCTAAGTGATATATCTTGACGCGCGATCGGTTGGCGGTGGTGTAGAAGACTTGATTGTGGAGCGAACGAAACGAAACGAAACGAAACGAGCACTGGCAGACATTTAATTATTTCAGACCGGAGCTGCTTGAAATCGTGTTGATATTTTCGTTTATTTATGTATTAATCCAGACCAGAGCTGTTGGCGCGGTGGGTTGAGTGTTATCGGCAGTCAGTTGACAGACTATGAAAGTGAAAAGAAAAGCCAATGCCTGGGTGATGCGTTTATCGTCAGTTCCATTGGGTGGTTGACTTGACCCATCACGTTGTTCACCCAACCCAACCCAACACGCAGCGCCCCCTCCAGAATCACCCGGCGATTTAGATTTGGATTTATTTATTCCTCGGCGCGTCTATCCTATCCTATCCTATCCTATTTCACACCCACTTCACTGCCGCACCGTTTGATCTAAAATTGTTGACAAGTTCTGAATTAAATACCACCCCATATACTACATACTGCACCTCGTACATGTTCTTTTTTTCGATACCCTCGCCCGTTCGTTCAGCGGAACTTCAACCATTTGGCATTTATATTTATATCGGAATGTCGCAACTGTGGTTCATTTTTATTATTTTCATTTTTTCATTCGACCGGCCCGCAGAATCACCATTCGCTCCGGCGCGTCCGTCCTATGTCGAGGCCGCCTTCCGTGTATATATATACATCCTGGTTCTTTTATTTTTGCATCGCCCAGGCATCGTTTATATAATTAATTATCGGAACTCCGGCCGGTCGACGATATGCACAATGTTCGAACAACGGATGTACCCACCCCACTCCCGCGGTTTTGTTTGAAAAAACTCGATCCCACCCGGTGTGTGGTGTGTTTAATTTATTGTATTGTTGCATGTACTCCCTTTTCAGCCCATTCGTTTCTTTTTTTCGCTTAAAGTGCAACTTCTCGTTCAATATACAGCCGTTTTCAAAAAAAGTATACGGGTTTTGATCGGGTGGTGCTCCTCGATTTTTGCTTACCTTACCTTTATTTATGGAAACGTCGTCGGCTAAGGTCGGCTAGCACCAGCTCCACACCTCTGAGGGACGTGTTGCTGCAAGTTGGCTCTCGGCTTGCTTGCGGTGGCCCGGAAAAAAAAATAACTTCTCTCGCCAGAATTTAGCTACAAGTGGTTCCGAAAGAAGTTTGGGGTTTTTTTTAAAGGAGTAGAGCCGTAGACGCTGTCGCAAACAAATGTAAGCACAAATCGAACAGCACCACCCCGCTGTAAAATTCGAAACCGTACGTTCATCCATGCAACGTGTTGGTTTATTTATCTATTATTGGACTATGGCGCTGTAGCAAGCCAGTATTCTTAGACTATATGTACATTGGCGCTCGTATACTCGCCTCGTGCCTGTTATACACGAGAAACACTGGCCCCTGCGTTGTGTTTGTGTGATTCCGGTGCCGACGGACGCCGGGATATATTCGAGAATGCAGCATTCTAATTTTTTCTTTATGAAAAGAGGTGGTTTCATCGTTTTTTTTTTTTTGGCTGCGTGCACTGGCGTGGAGCAAACGATTTTTTTGCGGTGTAGGTGGGATTTGTGTGTAGGGGACCCTGGTCTTTGGAAGAGGTGCCGTCATCCCACACCACACGGCACGCGCCGGACGATTTATGTATGTATATATATTCCAACGCGGTTCGACGCCTTGAATTTTTTTTTGGTTCCAGGGGGTGGCGTGCCAAGGGTATTTCAATCGCCGGTGAGTCATTTTGGTACTTCAAGGCGACTGCGTAGTCAGGGAAAAAATATCTGCGTATGCATTGGGAAAAAGAATTTATGTGCGGAGGAATGTATGTATGTAGATACTTAGGTTCGACGCTTGATTATTTTATTTTATTTTATGAGGGTGGAGATATGGGTGGGTTCGATCGACTGACGCTGTGGGTTATATGTTTTTCTGTTGGGAACTTTGGATTGCGGAGAATGACCGCGGAAATATCTGGGCTGTCTGGGGTATGTGGAAGAAACAATCCGTGGTATGGAAGCAACCAATCCGCGGCTACTTCCGACACTGCCTTGGAGTGGGACAGCCTTGACGCGGATATGTATTCTGAATCATTCTGCGGAACTTGGTGCCCGGGTCATTGTTGAAATTCTGCCTCGCTGTTCAATTTACCAAGGCACGTCTATTGGAAGGAATTCTTGAATGAATGAAAGGTTAATTTGACGGATATCACGGAGAAGATCAGGGCACTCGTGCTCAGTGCAAATTTTATTTTGATATTTGCGGCTTGCCAATTGAGTAAGAGTGACGTGCGAAAATCGCGGCTACCCCGATATGGGCCCGACGACGCTGATGGTGATGGAGATCTGGGCGATTAGATCTACATTGACATAGCCCCATTGGTGTGTGGCATAGCCCCATTCGGTGTGAAGTGCTCCATTGGGAAGGAAGCGCACCGATACAGCAGACAGGCACAGGCGTCCAAATGCGCGCATGGACTGCACTCGTTCGTCCGTTCGTTTGGTGAGTCGGCGGGCTTCGAGGGTTCGCTTGCCTCTGCGATGTTTCGCTGTGTTTGTGCGCCTTTTCAAAGCTCTGCTCTGGGCAGTTTGTGGTGTTTCCGCGATCGCAATCGAGTAGCGACAAACAGACGATCTCATCCGCCCGAATTTCACCTGCCCACAGCCCGGCTGTCCTTTAATTAAATAGCCTGCGCTTAGGCAGACTTTTACTCGCCCCTCTGCCGACACGATGGCCCTCCTGCACCACTCGCACTCCCAGTCTTCGCTGGGCAGCGCCGGTAGCCTCCACTCCCCAATCTCCCCCACCTACACAGACTTTAGCACAGCCAGCTCAGGCTCCACCTCCCAGTCCTCGACAGACCTGCGCTCCCCGCTCGACGACGCATTCAATGAGTTTGTACAGCACCACCACCAGCAGCACCTCCACCAGGCAGCGCAGGACCAGCTGTTCTACCACCACCTGCCGTGGGCGTCGCCTGTAGAGAAGAAGGCCGCGCTGCCGCAGTACAACGACGGTGCCCCGCTGTCGATATACGTCCCCTCCGTATGTCTTGCTTTCTTTCTATTTTCTCATGACTCATAATAATTTGTACGACGCAGCAGCACCACCCACACGCAGCACCCATCGTGCACTCGCCCGTGCCCGCGCACCACGAGCACGCGACGCTGCTCGAGCTCGACCTCGCGAGCGGCGGGGCGACCGCGACCGCCGCGAGCACGGACGAGTGGCGCCAGCATCAGCAGTATACACAGCGTGCTCCAAACCATGCGCCAGGCCCGTACTCGCCCCTGGGCACGTACCACCCCTCTGTGCCCGTCGCGACGCAGATGCAGCGCGCGTACTCCGCGAGCACGACCGCCGCCGCCTATCTCGCGCAGCACCACCACCATTCTTCTGCCGCGTCGCAGCACCAAGTACACCACCACCATCAGCAGCAGCAGCAGATGCAGCACGCGCAGGCGCCGCCCGCTCAAACACAAAACACGTACGCCCAGCACGAGCAGTGGGACGCCGCAGGCGTCGACCCGCGCTACGTCCTGCACGCACCGCCCCCCGCGTCCCCACTCTCGCCGTCGCCCCTCTCCCACTCCCACTCCCAGTCGATCAGCCACCACGCTCTGGAACACGCGAACAGCCACTCGAGCATGGGCACGACGCACGCCTCGCCCCCGCTCTCGCACTCGCACTCGATGAGCTCCCTCGGCGCGGGGTCCGACGTGCACTCGAGCCCGCGCAGCGTGTACGCCGTGTCCCCGCGCGCGATCTACGCCGGCGCGGGCGCCGTCTCCCCCCGTTCGGCGTTCAACAACAACGGCAACGGCGCTGTGAGCCCGCGGAGTGTCTACGCCAGCCCGCCACAGTCGATATACAACAACAACGGCAACGGCAACGGCGGTGGGAGCCCGTACGACGCGAGCCCGCGGAGCGTGTACGCCGTGTCCCCGCGCAGCGTGTATGGCGGCGCGAGCCCCGAGCTCGCAGCGGCGGCGTACCACCCCACGTCGCATGTGCGCGCTGGCGCGGCGTCGCCCGGGTCGTCGGCCCACGACGAGGACGCGGATGCCGAGGGGGAGCCGGACCACCAATACGGGGCTCACCAGCAACAGCACCAACAGCACGGGTCTCAGGAGCAGGACGCAGAGGACGCGGACGGGGACTCGGAGTACGTGTTGGAGGCGGACGACTATTCGGACTCGGACGGGGAGTATGTGTTGCATGCGCGGAGTGCGCGGAGGGGGAATAAGAGGAGGTGCGTCGATGCCAATGCTTCGTCTTTACAACGCAATGCTGATGAATAACCGCTATTAGGTACGCGCCGTACTCGCCCTCGCCCAGCACGAGCGTGAGCAGCTATGGGTATGAGGGGTATGGGTATGCGAACGGTGGTGGTGCGTGCTCTTCTCTCCTGTTTCTTTCTTTCTTTCCCTTGCTCACCTTGTTATGCAGGCGACCTCGCCCTCTCCATGTCCGGGCCCTCTGTCTACGGCGGCTCCACCAACACCATGGGGCGCGGCATAGGCTCCCGCCCACGCGCGCGCCCGTCGGCGGCGCTGCCCGTTCCCGTTCCCGTGCCGAACCTGACGAAGAAGAGTAGGGGAAGGAGGGTGCCGACGGTGGGGAGTTTGTATGGGGAGGGTGAGTGTTTTTCTTTGTTTTTTTTTTTTGCCGCACGCCTGCGCTACCCCCCAATCCCCGCATTCCCCGCCCCCCACCTTCATTCGCCCACACCCCTTTTTTCTTTTGCGCATACTTCACCCCTCGCTACCCACAACACCATACTAACACCCCCCCCTAGCCCGCCGCGCCTCCCTCTCCTCCTCTCCCTCCTCCCCCACCAACGGGAAAGCCGCGCCGGCGCGGATGTACACGTGCAAGGTGCCGGGGTGCGGCAAGTGCTTTGCGCGCGGGGAACACTTGAAGAGGCATGTACGGAGTATACATACGTATGAGAAGCGTGAGTGTTTTTTATTTATTTTTATCCCGGCGAAGGATGCCCCCCGACCCTCATCCTCAAATCCCAAGCCCTGCTGACCACCTCCCCACAGCGCACAAGTGCCCGTACCCCGGCTGCGGCAAGGACTTTTCGCGGCATGACAATTTGGGGCAGCATATGCGCGTGCATAAGGATTTTGTGGCGGGAAGGGCTTGAGCGCTCGTCGTCGTCGGAGTTGGCCCGACCACCGTCCCGATCGTCGATTCGTTCTCGTCGTTGGCCCCTGCTCGCTCCTCGTCCCCCGTCCCTCGCTCCCCGGCTCCCGTACTCGTACTCACCCCCCGTCGCCCCCCAAAAATACCCCTCACCGCTTGGCCGGTTGTACCACTCTTCGTTTCTCCTCTATACATCCATCTCTCTTCGACACTTTTCTTCACCCGCCCCCTTCTCACTCCATCACACGCCGCGACTGTGACACCTCTCACCACTCCACGACACGACCACCTACACGACTTTTCCTCGCCTTTCGCCTTCACTCGGATTACAGATTATGGATTATGGATTATGGATTTGTATCACCTCTGGATGGATGGATATGTACTTACAGATAGACGGACGGACGTTCCGTCTTCTTTTCTTTTTTATCATTACTTTTCTTTCATTCGATTCCTTCAACTCACTTGCCATCCCCCACGCCACGCCCCCACCCACCTATTTATTCCCCACCCACCCACTCACTCACGATTGACTACACGACCTACAGGCTACATATACTTATACACTATGCGCTTTATAGTTTCGTATTCCTATCCTATCCTATGCTCGGCTTGTTTTGCTTACCCTACTTTTTTCGGTATTGTGAAGTATCATTTATTGTGCAAGTATTGTATGTGTTCGACTACTAAGTAACTTAGATTTTTGATTTATATTCATTCATTGGGATTTTTATTGGTGTCGGTTACTGGTGAGGGATTGCGTGCGTGTGTGATTCTGCGTGCGTTGTGATTATGTGGAGTATTTCAGGGAGTGTTGCATCCTCCTCTTCGATTTATTCATTAGATTTTATCGGTGTCGCCGCTACTGGGTCCTGTGAGGGATTGCGTATGTGATTCCGCGTGCGTATTATTAGGATGTTCTGCGTGCGCGTCGGATTATGTGGAGTATTCCAGGGACCTCTTCCTCCTCTTCCTCCGTGTGATGTCATGGCCACTAGTCTGCCGCCAGGGTCACTCCGGTTCCCATTCCGGTTCCGATTCGATGCAGTTGTCGGGCACTTCGGGCACGTCAATGTTCGGTTCTCTCCGTTCGATTCTCGGATTCCGGAGTACATTATATTGCGAAGTACAGTATGTGTTAAGTAACTTGGATTTTATTTATTTCATTGGATTTTATTTTATGGGTCACTGGGCTCTGTGTGTGTGCGATTTCTGCGTGCGTTTGATTTATGTGGAGATTTCCAGGGAGTGTTAACATCCTCCTCTTCCTCCGTGTAATGGTCAATGGTGGTTCCGATAGAGGAACCAAGTCTCATCTGCGTAATTGTCCGTCCGTCCGAGTTATTCGCTTTACTTATAATCCCATCACTTCGCTTTCCTCTCACAGCCCAAGCGACCCTAGGCAGCCCAGGCTCCCGCGAGGAAGAAGAGCTTTCTTGTCGGGACTCGGTATATATACACACGGAACGGACAGGTCCGCCTCCACACGGAAGGACAGGTCCGCCTCTGCAACGCACCATCGGGGATACAATTCCTCTGGAATGTTGTGGCAAGAGACTTGAAGAGAGCCTTTATGCCTCTGTATGACTCAGTGGCTTGGGATACCGCGGTGGAATGTGGATATTTAGACTCGTCCGATATTTGCTACATTAACCCCAAGAGCACACTACATTTGAAACAAGAGCTAAGAGATGGCGACAGTGGTGGCCCCAAACTAAAGCCCCCCAAAAAAACACAGCAGGGATGAAGCGCAGGACTAAAATGAAGCAGAGAGTCAAAAAGAAGGGATCCCGGCCTAACACCGGTTTTGAGACAAAAAAAAACTCAAAATCCTACATGGACCCTACCGTTAAAGGTACACGAGCACTCATTATATTTCCAGTAGTATTGGTGAGAGCTGCAATATCCGATCGAATGAAACACTGAACCAGGCACCCCCACCGGAGGAGGAACCAAGTTCGTCCGCCGGAGGGCTACTGCATCGGCAATAGTTTTGCTTAATTGTTGGCCAGTTCTGCCGCCAGGGTCAGCTCCGATTCCGATTCCGATTCGATGCAACTGTCGGCACACGTCAGTGTCAGTTCTCTCGAGGATTCCGGAATTCCTAACGTTTATTTCCTGATTTTTTTGCTTCTAGTGATCGGCTGGGTTCTGTGCCAGGAAACTGGTGCGTGAGCTCGGCTCGGGAGATTATTAGAGGTAGGGGACATAATTTTGCCTGTTGTAAGTATACTGGGACTTCCCCGCCCCGGCGTTCCTCAACGGGACCTGTGCCGTGTAATGCTACCTATCTACCTACCTACCTACCGATTGCGATTTCGGATATTCGCTTCCCGGAGACCTGTTGGCAGTTGGGTTTTTCGGAGACCTGTCACTGCCTCGGTCAGCGGGCCTTTCGACATGTACAATTAAAATTCACATGTTAATGTTGATTCTGTCACTGCCAGCAGATCGGACCCGATCCTTCGTGATACCTGTCGGCCTCGCTTGTATTTATAATTAATATTACGGTTCAGGGTTGAGTTGGGAGTGGGAAAATTAATTAACAGCAAGTGAGAACCGACGAGCGGCGGTGGTAGGAGATGTAATAAGTTATAACGGGAGTTGGTTGATTAGTCACTCACTCGGCGCTGGTGTCGCGGTCAAAGCGCGTTTAATCAATCAAGTGATCGCGATTGATGGGCGATCACGTTTTATAATATAATGGAATTGCCATTAGTTTGGGCTCAGGCTGTCGGTGGGTGTCTGTGTTCCGAACGTGTTCCGTGCTTCAGTGGGGTGTGTGTGTGTGTGGTAACGCTCCATGACATACTGTACATGGAAGAATTTGTTGGAAATGGAATAAATTCGCCCGGTCATTCCCAGGGTTCGAATTTATTTGCAAGAAGCTCAAGGATACCCCGTGAGCTTATAGTAAGTATTTCAGAAGACGAATATATGTGCTTGCATCAGAATCTCCTCTCACTTGACCATGCACCGCGTCCGGTGCAGAACTGGACGCGGGGTGCACTAGTATGCGCTTCGAATATTAGCGCCAGAAGCTGCTGAATCATACTTCAAGTTGACGATGACATGAAATTGGATGCGATTCGTGCCGACGACCGGGGGCGATATTCCCGCAATTAAATCAGACCCCGGATTTTTGCCTCCGCTGCCTGGGTATTTGATTTGATTTGATGTCCGCCGGCACATGATGGAGACTGGGCTCATGTACACGACCTGAACCAGTGGGAGGATTTTCTGTATGTAGACTTCTTTGTTGGAATCGGAGTTGAATCAATTGAGAATATTTTACGCTGGCTTCGTCGTGCTCGGCGGCGCGGGGTGATATGGCTGATGCGAAGCGAGGTGGTGATTATCCTTGGAAGAGCGGAAGTTTCAGCCTGTCCAAATTGAGAGGGGGAACTTAGAGACGGTGCCACAACTCGTTGAGGTCAGAGTGGTGCGCTTGAAAATCCGAGTTATGCATAGGTCCATGCCCTATTTAGAACAACAAAATGAAATCGTATCTGAATTCGCCCTGAAGATGAGTTTGGCTTCCCTACTAAATTGAACTTCAACGCGTCTGTGATTCTGTCAACTTATGATGCTTGTCAGTCCGTAGTTGACCGTGTTGCATTATTTCTTTGATGGAGAACTGCATGCGTCGACCTAACGACGCTACGAACGCAGATCAGCTGAAAGAAGCTTAAGATCCTGCGCCTTCCAGAAAAAATGATATGGACAGTTTAAAGAATCGGGGCATGAATCACTCGCCGGTGCATGATCACCTGCCGTTGGTCAAAGCCCCGTTAATCAGTCATCGAGCGGGATGATCTTCAGGAACGGGGATATCGCCGCTGGGTTTCGGTTCGTAGAATGGACCTGAGCCCTTTTATTTGCATCCGCGAGTTGAGGTCCGAGCTCCTCGCTTCCCTATGATTGCATAGCACGACTCTAAACTCGGATGCAATCTACGGTTTACTATACCTGATGCGTCTGCGCGTGGGTTCACTGATGTGGCGCTGGGGTTTGTGGCAATGGCAGGACGTGGCGCCACGCACATGATGAGAATTCGAAGAACTACTTACCAACCACCGTGGATGAAGCAAACAGAAAAAATGGACCGTTGTTCAACCTTTGTTTCCTCAAATTTGCGGGCAAGAGCTTTGGTTTGGCCGGAATAGAGCTGGAGGGCGAAATGAATAATTCTGAGACGAGTCGGTGGAAAAAACGAATGTCGGTTACTAGGGACTCGGAAGTAATTGACCTTACGTCAAGGCTGAAGGATTCCCTGCGCGATGGTGGCGGTGATCAAGCGAAGGGTGGCGTCGGTGGTACCTGTTCATACGGCACGTGGACCAACTCCATCCTAGGTAAAGTTGTGGAGTGAAAAAGCTCGGGTGGGAGTGTAGGCAGAGGAACGTAAACCGAAATAACATACGGCATGGTTTGAACCATGTCTGTCCCTGTTGTTTCAAGATATTGTTTTTTTGGTAGCGGGTGACGGTACAGAATGGATCCCCATCGAGGTATAACGAGTTAAAATAAGAGTGGGCCCGCGACCCTACCGTCAACCCCCGGATATCCATGCCGCGTTGGAGCATTTCGAGCACAGGTGGAGGAAGTTTTTTATCGTAATGAGAGGTATACATATAGAGAGCGAGCGGAGGACAAAGTGCAATTTTGTGCCGTGTCGCCATCAGCTGTGTGATCTTGGAATAATCGATGTCTTCTTCCCCGCAGAGGGGGATGTGCGGCGCGCGGAGCTCGGGGCAAGGATGGCCAGAATTGGAATCAACATGGGATGGGACAGTAAGATGCGGGACAATGTCCATGATGTCAGACGCGCACCGCAGGAGTCACAGAGCGTCGGAATATGCTCTAAGAGAGCCGGAATGTGACTGCTGTTGTATAAAGGTGACCAATTTACGCAGCGTACAGGTGGACGAGCGAAATGAGGGGGAAATTAAAGAAACTTGGTGAATCCAGTCAAGTTGAGTACGATGAAATTCGAACTGCCCGGGCAGGGTCCTTGAATACACGGGTCACTGGCAACCTCGGCCACAAAAAATGGCGCGAATATGATGAAATCATCTGCGTTCAAAGAATTCAGAATATTGCTCAGCTACAATGAAGCAAACGTGTGTATTGACGAAATCGAATGAGTTGGGGATATGGTATCAACAGTCGGGTCGAATTATCATCGTGGAACGAATCATCGACAGCCACTAAGCCGGGCGCGGACTCGAAGGCATTGCAAAACGATGAAAATCTGCCATGTCAGTAAGTCAGGCTGTGCAACAAAGCCCTGTAGCCTTGTTGAGAAGCGGAACTATCCACTCTTGCAGCTTCAGGTTGATTGTGTGCCAGCGATGAGAGTGCTTGAGGATTAATTTGAATGCCTCAGCGTCGGCGTATGGTAAGGGGGCGGGAGCCAGAGCGTTGGAGCTGTGTGTCAAGAGCGGTGAGTGTCGGAATATCATTCGATCTGTGATCAGATGCAGATATATGACCACAGCGACGGGAGAGATATGGCGAGCTCGAGGTTTCTCCATCGCCCACATACACGAGTTAAAACCCATGGGTGCATGGAGATGTTCGTCGAGGGAGACTGTAGATCGTAGCCAGAGAGGCAGGTCATAGTCCATGAGAGTATCTCGCACAGGACGTCGGACAGAAGGCTTCGAATGAGGGATATGGTAGCGCGATGCTGCCTAATGTTATCTCGCTCGTGACGAAGTGGCTCCAGTAAATTCTCCAGACAATGGATCGCATCGTCGATTTCTGAGAGGTGAGTGTGGCCAATACGAATACGTTGACGCGTGGCGTGTATTTCTGAGTCAATCGGTACATCATTGCTGTCGAAGGGTGGCTGGGAGGCGGGGGGACTCGCGGTCTTCCAGTTATTAGTATTTATTTAAAAAATGATGTGAGGACCTCTCTTACAGTTAACTACCTCTTTTAGTAGAAGGACGAGAGGTGTCGCAAAGCGCTGGGGTTCACTCAAGCCAGGCTCGCGTAAAAGTCGTTTGAAGATAAGCTGTGCACACATTATTTGCCCATGTTTACTTGCGGTTACAGCCGACACACTTGGACATCCCCGGACATGTACATACCAATCCTTATGGGCTTTGATCGCTATCCTTGAATTTTCTTGGACCGTGGCGGAATAAAACTGTTATTTCAAGCGGGTCAAGCCAACTTAGGCCAACTTAAGCTTGGTCAAGCTCTCCGCTTCTTGGATTCTAGATATCTGTACGACTACATGGAGTCGAGACACGAGGAAGGAGGCTGATATGCACGTTCTCATACGCAACCGTATGCTGTGTCTATTACACCGCGATTCAAGTTATCGGAACTTGAAGCCTCAGCTCCGAATCATAGTGTGCGTATGATCTTCACAATCATCACTAGCGCGCGTCGCCGGGGCATGTCAGGGCATGTCGTCTGTCTTGCTGTTGTAATTTGATGAGGCTGCCGTCTCTACCTGATGGCTCAATGAACTGTATCTCTGTCTGCTCAGTGCTCCGAGTGTACGATGGTCTCCGTCACCTTTCTCGCCGCTCTCCGGCCACTTTAAGGCCTTAATATCCCAGAGATCCTCGCCCTACTCGATCTTCTGACACCACCGGACGCCCATCATAGCCAGACCCAACGCCAATTTTGCGGCCACACAACGGTCCCCTGTGTTCTCGGTCCGAAGAGCAGCAGGGCTATCCGCTGCGTATTGTCGAGCAGAAGCGGGAGCGGGAGGAAGACGATCGAAAGGAACACGATGCGCAGGATTAGGGGAATAGTGCGCGCGCAGCGCCACCACCACGCCAAGCAGCTGCCTTCCGCGGAGGTCGGTGCATCTCCTCCCCAGATTATAGAGTAAGCGCTCCTCGACCTTGCCGCTATGGTCGTTGAGCACCAGGCGAATGCCAAGGCCGAGCTACAGGAGCAGGCGCGGATCTTTTCTCAGGCCGCAATGTACGCGCAGGCTGGCAGCAGCATACGCACGGCGAGATGCAGCCGTAGTCGGCGTACGCGGAGACGGAGCAGCAGCAGGGCCCACATCGAGATGCGGCAGCTGGACAACCACCTCGATCCAACTCTACGCGCCCAACAGCCCCCTCGCCTTCGAACACTACCCCACATACCCTCGGCAACCAGCAGCAGCCGCAGCCGCGGAACCAAAGTCGTACTACCGCATCCGCACGCCGCCCCTCCCGCTCCCCCCGCGCAGGACTGGCAGGCGCATGCGCAGGACGCTTTGAGCGCGATAAGTACATACATACACGCACCTCCACATATATTGGCATATTGCGCATCGTCCACGGATCCGTCCTTCGTTAAACGCGGCCCGAAAACTCGACCAGGCCGCAAGTACTGTACATGTAGTCTCCCTGAGGCAGAGTAAATAGCTTCAACTTTCGTACCTCAAGATCTCTATCTGACGTCTGCTTTTTGACGCGTGACCCTTAACGGTTGGTTGTTTTCAAACTCCGCTCGATTTCCCCTCTTAGCGGGGTTTTAAATTTGCTCAAAGATGTTTCCTCGGGCTCTCTATGAATACATTTGTGAGAACCTCAGTCTCTTGCATGAGCACGCATACAACATGTATCAACATGTGGGCCAAAACCCTGTCCTCCGAAACTTCCTTAAAGGTCCGAAATTGCCCAATTTTATTTTCAGAACGACTTGGCCTGCTTCCACTCAGTAATCGGACTACGGGCTAATATATGCACCCATAACTTACAAAGAACAAGTCCTGATGGCTTTGGACTCCAAAATTTGGGTCCTATGTTTTCTAATCGGTCTCTGGGGCGTACTCTGTTCTCCAGATAGCTCAAAAGCCGGTAGTACGTGCACGAAACAGCAAAGAATATCTCTACGAACGTTTCCGGTGAATAAATATCCTATTTATTGTGGATATTTCCTGCTAGACCGTCTTGAGGCTCTCAGGACAATTATTTTATTGATTACTTTGATTTTTCTGAGCACCGCTTCAAATTGATCTGTAAAAATCCCAATTTGATCCCAGATGCACTATAGCCACTAAATATGTTGTATATAGTCTTCTATTGCTCATTTGACGCGCGAATACGGTGTGCCAACGCGTCGAATTGACGCGTTAATGGGACAAATGTCAACCACACGTGATGAAAGCGGAGTTTGAAAATGACCAACCGTTAAGACGGGCCCGGGAAAAAGCAGACGTCAGATAGGAATATCCTGAGGCACGAAGGTTCGGGTGCAGTATATATTCTGCCTCGGGGAGACTATGTACATGCCGTATGTTTTTTGGATAACGTTTGTTTGAAGTATGTTTCTGGTACCAGGATATCACATGCGTGTACTTGAAGTTGAGGCTGCGGCTATTCAAATGCCGACTGGCGTGTTCGCGTCGTACGTCGCCTACTTAGGCCTCAGCTGACGACTCCTACTACGATCCGACTGCTACTGGCGACAAACCAGCCGGTTATTTCAGTCCCCGTACGAATTCTCGAGGAATTACAGAACCAGTGGATGACGTGACTGAAATAACTGGAGCTTTTTCTTGACTTTTTCGCTCAGGACGGGTGCTACTCGCTCATCACAATTGCACCAGGACCCCCTCTAACACGCAGTGGCCCTTGGCGCCGCATCAGCGACCACATAACTATGTCGACTCCGCCCAAGTTGAAACGCTGAATCTTTGCTCTGGGTGTAAATTTGGCAGTGGCAACAATAACTTGCCCTAAACTTGTCCCATGATCTCTTAGTTCGTTTTTTGCTCCCGGACAATCGCTCTCCGGGTATTGAGCGCTTAATACCCGAACTTCTGCTTTATTTTGGCTGAGCGTGAGTGATAACTTCAAACATTTGCCGGCCTTGCCCGGAATATAAACGAACAATCACATGCAGCTGCGAATCCTTAAATCCTCTACGCGTTCACGAGAAAGCCCCCCACGTTCTGGCACTTCACCTATGGTGCGTCTGAATTGGATCGGATTTTTTGGTAAATTTTCTTTCTGATTTTATTGGTAACGTTAACTTGCAACACATTCAGTGAACTTGGAGCACAAAGAGAGAAAATCCGATATTTAGACGTTCGGTCTGTAGCGACCGTTCATATGCTCCTTCAGCTGACCTTTCATACATCTTCGCGCCATCAATACTGCAACCTCAAGTCGGTAACAATACATGCGGGTGCAAAGTTATTTGCATCCAGCCACATTAGGGGGTTTAAAAGCTAGTCAGAATCGCTGTAAAATTCAGCACTCGCCGCGCAGACATCATCCAGCACTCGCACTACAATGCTTAGCTCTTTCCTCTCCGTCGTCACCCTTGCCCTCCTAGCCGTTGCGGCACCAGTCGAGGAACGTCAAGCCTGCAGCGATGTCATTGTGAGTCGCATCACAAGTGGTTCAAAGTAGCACCCGCTTACCCTCCACAGGTATTCTTCGCGCGTGGAACGACCGAAGCTGCGCCCATCGGGTCCATTGTCGGCCCCCCGCTCCAGACTGCTCTTCGCACCGCTCTGGGAGGAAAATCGCTGACCTTTACCGGTGTTGATTATGCCGCCGACATTGCTGGATTCCTTGCAGGGGGCGACCCAACAGGTTCCAGGAACATGGCAAACCAAGTGAGTGTATTCTCTACCTCGAATGATTACTCTTATTGACCGAGAGCGAATCAGTTGACGAATGCCGCCGCCTCCTGCCCTAACGTGAGTCGTGTTCGATTTTTTTTCTTATTAGCACATTACTAACTTATATCTGGCTAGGCCGCGCTCGTCACCTCTGGATACAGCCAGGGCGGTCAGCTCGTGCACAACTCCGCGAAACTCATCTCCGCCAGTGTCGCAGCCCGCATCAAGGCGGCCGTCATCTTCGTCAGTATTTCTCTTCCGGTCTCAAATTCAACGACGGTGTTAATGAATGAGCAGGGCGACCCAGACAACGGTCAGTCCGTGCAGGGCGTTTCCGCCGCGAACACCAAGATCATCTGCCACCTGGGAGACAATATTTGCGACCATGGTGTTCTCGTCTTGGGGCCGCATCTGTGCGTTTGATTTTCTTCCAAGAGACTATGGTGCTGATTCGGTGTTTGCAGCACCTACGGGCTAGACGCTGGGACTGCTGCGTCGTTCATTGCCTCCCATGTTTGAGACTGAAATCTGCCGACAATTCGATCGTTTTCCTCTGGCATCAGGGGAATCATATATCGGTTTAGCTGAGAATGTATATATCTTCCGTGTATCTCGTAGGTATTATTGCGCAACTCCGAAATACTGTTTGGAATCTGTACACTTCATTCAGCCCCCTCGACATTTTCTGAACAAATTTCAAGTCGGTGCATTACGAATAACAACAGCACTGGAGCGTATAATGTTCAAGCGGATGCATATTCGCAAATGTCCAGAGGATAAAAAATGAGGATAAGACTCAGAAGACATTAGTGCCCCATATTTGGTTCTTGTTGCCGGTAGCGCAATCCCAGAGTTGAATCTGTTAAAAAACCCAACGGACGTCAGAATAGTAAAGTACGCAAAGAAAAAACCACATACCGGAGTGCCGTTGGTGGATTTTCCATCAGTAAGGTCGAGGCACTTGTTCGTGCCGGCCCATTGAATCTGACCGCTGGTGAGACTCTTGAAGAGCTGGTTCGTGTTCCCTTTCGCGCAGGTCCAGAGCTGAAGCCTTACACCGTTGGAGGTGGAGCCGTTAGGAACGTCGAGGCATTTGTTAGTGTATGTCTTTAGTTGTCCGGTGAGAGGAGCGACGGGGAGCACCCAAACGGTGGTGCTGCCATTGAAGTATGGATGGTTATTGAGGGCCCCAGGAACGTAAGCTCCATTTCCGCGGTGCATCCGACAAGGGCAACTTTTGCGCCGTCAGTGTCCCCAACCCGGTGATGCAGAAAGGACCGCCTTGACTGCTAACAGCCCCGCCTTGGAGGGTGGCTCTCCTATGACCTGCGTTTGAGATTCTCAACCAAGTCTCGGGACGAATTTACTTACACAGTCAGATCAGGATTCGGGGCGCCATTCCAGATCTGGTTGGGGTTCTTGTTCGTTGTGGTGCCAAGGCCGTCGCAAGTCCAAATTTGCAACTGACTGCCATCGGTTATTTTTTCCGTCCGTGAGGTCGAGGCACTTGTTGGATCCGACCCAGCGGAAGGAGCCATCTGTCCCCGAGATCCACTGTTGGTTGGGGCCACCTGTGCAGGTCCAAATCTGCAATTTGGTCCCGTCTGCGTCAACACCGCCAGTGACATCGATACACTGTATACGATTGGCGTCAGAATAGGATGCGAGGAAGGTATTAAATGCATACTTTGTCACCGAATATCTTGATCGGCTCAGGGTTGGTGGACGATCTGCCCGCGAATTGGAGGGTCCAATCTTGGTGGGTGAGATCTTCGTTATTGCAATTGTGAATAACGAGCGGCGCGCCGTTAACATTATCGGCAGTGCTAACACATCCTTGAATTCCGGCGTTGAAGACTGAAAATGTGGCCGGTCAGATCGTAAGCTCAGCTGCAGAAGTCAGAGAGACGCCGTACAGGCTGCCAGGCTGGACTTTTGCTCTGGATCTGGTTCGCGGTGGCCGAGAGAATTAATGCTGAGAGGGCGACGAAAGTAGGAGAAATCATGACTGAGAGCGAGAGTAAGAGCGTAGAAAAAATGCCTCGTCTCAATCGTTTAAATAGATTGACTCGGAATGAACTCGGAACCAAAATTGAAAGGGCGGGCTTGCAGCCCCGCTTGATGGCTCATGATCAGTGACGCAAGTTGCGCATCCCGATTCCCGATTCCCGCTGCCAGTGTTTCGCTTGAGTCGAAACTACCTACCCCTTGATTCTGGCGGATTATGCCCGAGTCTCACTAGGTATAGGACCGACTGAGTACCATCCCGGCGGAGGCTTTCCGAGCGTTATTAATATCGTGTCATCTGTGAGACAAAAATATCAGCAGGGTGTTTCAGATTTGTACTGTAACTTCGGGCCTGAATCTATTGTCGAGTCGCACCCCAGGTCGCACCCCAAAAACATTCCAACTTATCCCAGTGCATCGTCCGTTGCTCGGGAAGTCGGGACTCCTGGGGGGAAAAATGGGACTCAACTTGTAGCTGCAAGGAGTTGGACCCGAGGTAGACCTAGGTAGACCTGAAAAACCATGTTTGAAACACCTGAAACATGAATCATAACGCACGGAAAATTAGGACTGACTCGAACAGGAACAAGATGCATTCTATATGCTCATGTTTGTTTCTCTTGCCGTTCACTTTCCAATTTGTTATCCCATACTCAGGACTCAGAAATATGGGAAAAATACATAATATTATTTAACAGGTGATTCCTGAAATTTATTCAGTTATTTGAACCGGTTTGGTTAGAGGAGAAAGTTCCAATTTGTTCGCACCTCAAATAAACGGTTTAACTTCAGGCTGAGGAAGCTGAAGTTTGATTGCCTTGAAGCCGTTTCAAGAACACGCATTCCTCTGCAAATACTTTGGTCTTAATGGTAAATTATTGAACCTAACAAAGTTATGCTACGTGAGATTTTGAGTTGGCTTATGTTCAACTGGACTGGCGAACGATTCGGAAACGTCAGTTCGGGGGTGAACAGTCCTTGTCCTTACAGCAAGTCCATATAGACGAGTATATATATTACGGTGAGGAAGACCCAAAGTTGAACCAAACGTGCATGAGTATCAATTAAATCATCTGCATTCAAAGATTGTGTTGGGTATGTAACGAGTGTAATCAATTGCAGATTTGCAAATGAGGATCAAAGGGGATTAAGACTCAGAAGAAATTCATGCCCCATATTTGGTTTTTGTTGCCGGTGGCGCAATCCCAGAGTTGAATCTGTTAAAAAATCCAACGGACGTCAGAAAAATAAAGTGCGGACAGGAAAAAAAAACAGATACCGGGGTGCCGTTGGTGGAGTTTCCGCTAGTCAGGTCGAGGCACTTGTTCGTGCCGGCCCATTGAATCTGACCGCTGGCGAGACTCTTGAAGAGCTGGTTCGTGTTGCCTTGCGCGCAGGTCCAGAGCTGAAGCCTTACAACCGTTGGCGGTGGAGCCGTTAGGAACGTCGAGGCATTTGTTAGCGTATGCCTTGAGTTGTCCTGTAAGAGGTGCGACGGGGAGCACCCAGACGGTGGTGCTGCCATTGAAGTATGGATGGTTATTGAGAGCCTCAGGAGCGTAAGCTCCATTTTCCGCGGTGCATCCGACAAGGGCCACTTCGGCGCCGTCAGTGTCCCCCAACCCGGTGATGCAGAAGGGAAGGTTTTGACTGTCTTGAACCCCGCCTTGGAGGGTGGCTCTCCTGTGACCTGCGCTTGAGATTCTCGAGCAAGTCTCGGGAAGAATTTACTTACGCAGTCAGATCAGGATTTGGGGCGCCATTCCAGATCTGGTTGGGATTCTTGTTCGTTGTGGTGCCAAGGCCGTCGCAAGTGTAAATCTGAATCTGAGTTCCATCGGTTATTTTGCCGTCCGTGAGGTCGAGGCACTTGTTGGATCCGACCCAGCGGAAGGAGCCATCTGTCCCCGAGATCCACTGTTGGTTGGGGCCGCCCGTGCAGGTCCAAATCTGCAATTTGGTCCCGTCTGCGTCAACACCGCCAGTGACATCGATACACTGTGTACGATTGGCGTCAGAATAGGATGCGAGGAAGACATTAAATGCATACTTTGTCACCGAATATCTTGATCGGCTCAGGGTTGGTGGACGATCTGCCCGCGAATTGGAGGGTCCAATCTTGGTGGGTGAGATCTTCATTATTGCAATTGTGAATAACGAGCGGCGCGCCGTTAACATTATTGGCAGCGCTGACACATCCTTGAATTCCGGCGTTGAAGACTGAAAATGTGGCCGGTCAGATCGTACTAGGCCCAGCCGAAGTCAGAGAGACGCCGTACAGGCTGGACTTTTGCTCTGGATCTGATTCGCGGTGGCCGAGAGAATTAATGCTGAGAGGGCGACGAAAGTAGGAGAAATCATGACTGGGAGCGAGAGTGGAAATAGGTTAGCAAACCACTGTCGCTTTATAGACAACACGCGTGGGAGACGGGGTGTAGATCTTTGATGAACCATTTGGGCAATACAATTGAATTTACGTCAGTAGATTCATGATGTGCGGCTCGCGTTGGGCTCGCGTTTGCTCGCGTGCAAGTATCTCTGCATAACTCATTGGTGGATTAGTCTCCTTTGGGCAGATCTAGACGCTTCACCAAATAAATAGGCTTGTTGCGGATGCAAATTCAGGATGAGTTATTAATAGTTTTTTTGTTGATTGCCGGCAGCAACGTCGACGCCCATTCTTAGCATCTGTTCCTGGCTCACGGTTTGGTGCTGGACTCTGGAGACTCTTCAAAATGCTTCAAGAGCCTTCGGACAAGATTGGGAGCAAAAACATAGTCATCTCAGCTCAGACACTCTTCACACACACAGGACAGGCCCAGACTTATTTCACCTCTCATGCACCAACTGCGTCTCCCGATCTGTACAATCCGTAGTCTTCACATGAAGCCTCACGCTTTCTCTCCTCCGCCCTTCCACGCAGACGCCCACACCGACAACCTTGTCGTGGATGATCTCGATGAGTCGGACTAAAAAACGCACTCGAGCGAGAAGGTATATTACGCATGCGTACGAAGAGAGGAGGCAGGATTGCGAGAGCTCGTATACGGCAGATGTGAGTGCCAGGCCTCGTCGGTGGACACTGTTTCGCGCGCTGATGATTACTCGTATGCAAACTGCAACTGCACCGGCGACGACATCGGCGCTGGCTGGCGACTATTCAAGCCGATGTACCAAATGGGCCACCTTCTCATCTCCGTTCGCCGACCCCTTTGGAGGCATCGTCCCTGGGGTCTCGCCCCGCCGCAGGAAACGGGCACGGCGCGAACAAGAAGAGACCTCGAGCTGGGGCAGCCCGGACCACTTCGACTGGGTCAAGGCGCCCAGGCTCAATGCCACCAGTCTGCCTCTCGCCACTCCGTACATCGCGCAACACGACTGGATAACCGTTCGCTCTCCACAAGGGGTTACCTCCAACGTCGTAAGCCCGGCAGCCATCCCACGAACTGACGTCCACCTCTGTTCATCCTATGTAGCAGGACACTTTCGCTGAGTCGCTTGGCGTCCCTCAAGCTTGCCATGGCTCACCCAATCCACGCTCTGCGGCGGCACATCTCCACGCTCCCCGCCTCCGAGTGCTCGACTCGTAGCCGCGCAGCTCGACACACTCGCACTCTGGATCGACGGCCGACTGAACCGTGCGGGGACGGGCTGCGCAGACGGGCTGGTTTAGATGGTGACGGAACGCCTGCGCGGGATGGCGTACAACGCATACACGAATTCCCTGAATCCGTTGAAGCTGCGGGGATAGCGAGATAAATACCGCGCGTGGTAAGTCTCTCAAGATGGCTTTAGTTCGCCGAGTTTTTTAGTAATCCAAGTGCCTCTGAGTTCCTGAAATAGACCAGTGGAACCGACAGCCTGAGGACATGGAGCTGCAGCCTGCAGTGGCAGTGCCAAAGAAGGCGTTGTCAAACAACTTCACATTAATCATGCCACTTTCCTCTTGCCACCACCCTTGCACCGTCCCTCTCAAGCAAACTACTGGTGCCTTGAACTTGAAGAAATCGTGCCCCAGATGCTCCCCACGCCACAAACTATAAAGATCAGTATTGGTCAGGATGTCTGACACACGCCCCGGACTTTCGGCTGCGCGAACTATTATGGGCTAACGCCGCCTCACGGGCGCACTCACCATCAGTTGGCTCCCAAAAATTGAACAACATCGCTTCCAATGTTGATCTATGGCTCCAAAAATCTATATAAACGAGAAGCCCAGTGAAACTTCATTATCATTTGTTCCTCTTCGACTTTTTTACCATCATGATGCCCATATCCTCAATCTTCGTCGCCCTCTCTGCCCTAATCGTTTCCGCCACCGCTTTCCAGATCCAGAGCAGCAACCCTGCGTGTACGACCTTCTCCAGTGTGTCATCATGAAACTAACTCGTCGGTAAAAATAATAGTCTTCAACGCGGGAATTCAAGGCTGCATCAGCACGCCAGACAACGCCAACGGCTCCCCGCTCGTTATTCACAACTGCAACACCAACACTCTCGCAAACCAAGACTGGCAATTCTCCTCCTTCACGAGGCAAGATGCCGGTCCTCAACCAATCAAGATATTCGGAGACAAGGTGCGACCCATATACATTATTTATTCCTTTCCAACCCATGCTAATTGTAGGCGTAGTGCATCGACGTTTCCGGCGGTGTAAACGCAGACGGAACAAAACTGCAGGTCTGGTCCTGCACGGGTGGACCCAACCAGCAGTGGATTTCCAAGACAGACTTTACGTTCCAATGGAGTGGGACCAACAAGTGCATCGACCTCACGGACGGAAAAATAACCGATGGCAGTCAGTTGCAACTTTGGACATGCGACAGCAACAGCAACCAGAAGTGGTCTGCCGCAGCGAACCCCAGCGCCGAGAGGTAAGTCTCTTCTCCCCGCTCTTTCCTTTCGACCAACCTCTTTGTTTCTACAGAAAAGCAGTTCAGATTACGGGCGGAGACTGTGAGCATTCCGCGAAACAATTATTTCGATATTCTGATCTCATCGTCACCCCAGTTTCCGCCACCGGAAACGGCCCCTTCTGCATCGCCGCCGCCTCGGACACCGACGGCGCCAAAGTCGCGCTCGTTCGCTGCGCCGACACCGCCTCGGTCTTTGCCGCGGGCAACGTCACCTGGACCGTCCCCACCGCGCCGCTCACCGGCCAGATCAAGACCTTCGGCAACAAATGCCTGGACGTCCCTAGCGGCTCCACCCAGAACGGCGTCCAACTCCAGATTTGGACGTGCGCCGCGGGGAACACGAATCAGGTCTTCCAGGACCATCGCGGACAGATCGAGTGGAAGGGGACGGGCAAGTGCCTCGACCTGACTGGCGGCAACTCCACCCCCGGCAACCCCGTACGTCGCTGGGACTCGTTTTCGGCCACACCTTATTGACTTTCACTCCAGATCCAACTCTGGGACTGCGCCGTGCCCGACAACAACCCCAACCAAGACTGGTTCATTACCGCGCTTACTCTCCCGAGCAAGTGAGGGGATGATTGATTTGGGAAGGACATTCGTATTATTTCACATATTTGAAGGACATTATTAGTGAGGGTATTTACACCCCGCACTAGCAACAATCCACATTCGTTACTTTGCATCTAATATAATGGCTCATATCAGTTCTTTGAATCTTTCAATTCGGTCACCGTTACTTCGATCAAAGTAGGTGCTGTTACGGACTTGATTTAAACTTAAGGTAACAACAGGACAACAATTTTTGGTTCATGACCATGAATAATAGGTGGACGATGAAGATGCGACAGCATCACAGTGGCTCAAATTTGTTACACTTCATTCGGAGTTGATCCCGCCGGAATCGAATTTAAACCGACGGGATTTGGATGCAGTACTGGGCCAGGCAGTAGCGGGAACGGCGACTCGCCGCGTCTTGAAGTTTACGAACTGAGCAAAAATGAGCAGCACATGCATACGAGAAAATGTATGAATTGAAGACATAAGAGCCATCGAAGCGGGCCAGGAGCAAGGGACACGCAGCAAATATTAAGGATATGTTCTGCGCAGTGACTCACAAGCGTCTGACCAGGTGTATTGGTCAAATAGATGCAGAGACAGCGGAGCACAAAGTGGATTCTTGTGGCGCGACTCCTTAAGCCGCGTGATCGTGGCTTCAGCGGAGTTGCCGGAGAGCAAAAAGTTTGCGGTGTGAAGCTCGGGACAGATGGGGCGATGATTTAAGTCGAAATGGGGTGAAATGATTAACCGTGATATAGTGTCCAGAGTGAAAACCGCGTGCAGTTCAAGGAGCGTCGGGATGTGCTCGAGGATATTGACAATTGCGAGCTCTGTTGTCAGCGCGCGCATTTTCCGCAGCGTGCACGACGATCGCTCTATGAGGGAAACGAGGGGCAGGATAGTGTGATCAATGTAAATGTCCTCGAGTGCTGGGAGCACAAAATGGCGCAGCAGTGATCCGTTGTAAACGTGCAGCCTTTTCAGGCGGGGGAGCTCTATCAGGTTTCCTCCGACGGTGAAGTTTGAACCGGTTAGCGTCAATTCAATGAGATTGTGAGCCAATCTGAGTGGAAGAAGGTCAAGGGTTCCACAACGAAGTCGAATGAGCTGAGCTAATGGTAATGAGAGGATGGAGGAGCTATGCGCAATGACTTCACATAGGCGCGGAGCAGTCTCGAAGGCCTTGCAAGGCGGCAGAGACAGATCTTTCGTGTGGTAAGTCAGGCTGCGCAGGAGTGGTAGGCTCCCAGCGGCCGCGTTTAGAAGGGGCACCATCCAGTCGAATATCCACAGATCCGCCGTGTGCCAACGATTGGAGTGGTCCAAAATTGATTTGAAGGCCTCGACGTTGGACGAAGAGAAATATATGGTCAGGGGACGCTGTCCTGAGCGTGCGAGCTGTGTCTGCAGCATGGCGAGCGAGACACGCTTATCGAAACGAACGCTCAACCACAAGGCCGGGAGAGAGATGGCGAGGCTTCGCCATGCCGCACAAACACGGGTTAAGACCCAGGGACTCGCGGCGATTTTGGTTGAGAGGAAATATCCTTCAGGTAGTAACGTCCACGAGAATATCTCGGCCAGGACATCGCTCGGGAGGTTTCGGATGGGAGATAGAATGGAAAGATGCTGCTCGATATTATGCAACACATCCTGTCGCTCCTGATGAAGTTGATTTATTGCGTCGTCAATTTCTGAGAGGCGGATGCGGCCAGCATGAATACGTTCGCGAGTAGTGCGTAATTCCGATTCCAGGGGCGCAGCGTTGGTGGTAGACAAATGAGTGGGAGGCGGAGGGAGGGGCGTTCGGGGAGAATTAACGAGTGCGCAGTGGCCGTAACAGCGGGCACTCTCCATTGCGAAGTCGGAAGAAGGCAAATCTATACAGGCAAATTTTATACAGCAAAACGGGACTGAAACAGTGAAGGAAAGTACAGTGAAAGTGCGCGTTTGGGATGACGCGCCGTCCGAGGTTGGCACGAGGTTTTCAGTCCAAGAAATTCCGTACAGCAGGACTGTGGACCAAAATGACGCGGTGTCAGAGATTTGAAGACCAAAATAAGGACACACAAGTAACAGCACCGACAAAGAATCAACGCAGGTTTCAACTGAACCATAACAACTATCCAGAGCGCAAATCCGCACTTCCAACCAAGTGAGTCTGTATTTTGCATTCTCATTCGTTATGTAACTTTCACGCCATAGATTATTTTACTCCGCTGGTAGCGCAACCTCTACGCTACGAATAGCTTGAAGAGCATCCGGAGTCTATACTAGCCTAGCATCTCACGCCGGGGCTAAGGCTGCGGCCTGCCCTCTGCCATTACATGATGGAGGCTCTCCTCTGTTGCACTCACCGTATTCTAAAAAAACCACCTCGGACGCCTCTACCGCCGCCTCTCACCCGTCTATCGACCACCAACGGCATTCCTTCGGAATCCGAAGTGCGCGCCATGCGCGAGCGTATTCACACCGACCGCACCCGTCTCCTAGAAATTAACTCGGACATCACTCGTCTTGAGAGTTTGCTCGGCACACTTCGTCGGGAGCAACAGGAAACCCGGGATAACATCGATCGATATCTTGCTATCATATCCCCCATCCGCAGCCTTCCGTGTGATGTGCTGGACGAGATATTCTCATGGACTTTGATCAACCTTGAAGAAAATCCCCCCACATCAGACTTCGCATCGGGCCCCTGGACATTAACGCATGTCTGTGCACGATGGAGAAACATCGCTATTTATCTCCCGGCCCTGTGGTCAACTGTCCACATCGAAAACCAGCGTATCCCGCTCGATATCTTGATCACGCAACTTGCGCGTTCAGGGTCACTCCCCTTGACAATTCCAACTACGTTGCGGCCTTTAAAGCAATTTTGGAGCATTCCGATCGTTGGCACACTTTGGATCTGCTTCTATATGAGTGGATGGTGCCTCTTCTAAACGAGGCTGTGGGACGCCTGCCTCTATTGTGCAGCCTTACTTATGACGAAGATATGATTATCCCCGATCTCTCGTCTTGTATGGCCTTCGAGACTGCTCCGCGACTACGTGAAGTTGCTGCTTATACCACAACGACTATACCACTCCCATATAACCAACTCGCTCGATTTCACTGCGAAACAACCAGTCCATTACTTGAACCCTCTCCGCTGGGATCATTCCACAACCTCATCGAATTATCACTAGTTTTCCTCGACACACCCAGGGGCAACGAGATAGTAGAGCTCCCCCGTCTTCGGAGGCTGCGCATTTACAGTGGAACACTCTTGGCTCACTTTGTGCTCCCAGCACTAGAGGAAATTGGATTTACAGCTCCCCTTTGTCCCTCGTTCCCTTCATAGAGAGATCCACGTGCTCGCTCCGGAAATTGATCAACACAAGCCAGAGCCCCACGGAGAATATTCTCCTCTTGCAGCACATCCCGACGCTCGTTGAACTGCACACCACGTCCACCGCGGATGATATACTGCGGCTGATGGTTCCATCGGAGTCCGATTCTCGTCATGCTATAATCTGTCCTGAGCTCCGCACCCTGCACCTCCTCGTCACTGGCTCCGCCGAGGACGGCCCCAAAATAACACAGCTGATGCAGTCGCGCCACAGCAATCCGCCATGTCCTCCACTATCTCTTTATTTGCACGACATGTGCGCCGAGAAGATAACGCCGCTCTTCCTCGAGGCGCAGGCCCTCCAGCAGCGCGGGATTAACGTGGAATGGTTGGAGGGACTCTCCAGTTGGAAATCACATATTCAATCACTCTTCTGCTCATATCCTTGATGTTCATACTCCACTCCGACACTGTCTGCCTCGCCGAGAATCGAGACGACCAGTCATTACGAATCATTAATAACACCAACCAAGTGTCACTCTGGCCTGTCTTTTCGCATCCACTACCCACTTTAGATAGAAATAACAACTTATATCAACTCTTTACCTCCGTTAAACTCTTTACCGCCGTCGTGCTTTCTTGTTCTGTTTTAAATTTAATTGGAAATAGCCTTATCGTGTTCAAATTCACAACGAAAAGAATCGCAGCCAACAAAATAAAATATCGAATCGTGTTCTTACGTATTATTTTCCTTTCTTCTGCACATCTAGACCGATTTATCTAACCCGCGGTTTACACGATCAGCAATTGATGTGATTAATTCCCTCAATGCCTATGAACATTGGAAGGTAAACTAAACAAAATCAATCGCCTTGATCATGCAATGGCTCGTGGCCTTCATTAATAAATAAACTATTGCGATCTGTGGTGAATTATCTCTGATGCTGCCGGTCCCGCTCGGAGGTTAAGACAAAATGAAGCTTTTACTCATGGCTCAATGAAGCCTCGACTGCAAATGCTCGTCTTGACGCTGTTTCTTTTCCCGCAAGGTTGTCCTATCTTCTTCACCCGCGTCTGAGTTGCAACCGACGCCAGCTCGTCAATTATCGTTTTTTTCTTCAGCAAGAAGCTCCGGCGTTAGATTCGCCGTTTGAACCTGGGATGCTTTTGACTCGGATCACCGTGATAAGTTGGGACGTTTGTAGGCTTTTTCAGCGCTTCTCCGGCTAGGTTGAAAACAGAAAAAGCGGTACATTTGATTACACGATAACCCATCTCAAGTTTCAATAACAGAGGTGTCAAAATGAACTACGAATATGCAATCGTAATCCTGGCATTCGTGGCGCCGTTCGTGTTGATAGCCGTAGACAAACCATCGGCTGCGTCGTTGGCGTGGGCCCACGACACGCTGGGCACGGCGCCGTTCGACAGCTTGAGGTTGATGTTGGAGAAAACCGTTGTACCGGCCGGATAATCGCTCTTCGCCGCGACGCCATACGCCTCCAACGTTTCGGTCGCCCAAGTCAACTGCGGTGCGGCGGTGATGGAGAGAGAGGTCCCGCCGACATTGGTAAACTGGGAATTGTAGTTGAAATTAGAGCCGCTGGTGCCGGTGAGAGTGATGATGCCGTTGAGGGTCGCGCCAACATTCACTCTCACTGGCTTCGTGAAAAGGGTCGTGCTGCTGCCGAATAAATACCAGGTGGCCACTGCCCAGAATGATCCTCCGCCCGCAGCAGAGGGACCATACTGACAGGATGGTGAATAAAAGAGGAGCAAACAAGTTTATACACGAGTTACCTGCAGTACGGGCTGCAAAATTGCGTTGCCGGCGTTGGGTTCGATGGAGTTAAACAGGAAGATGGTCTGACCGCGGTTGGTCGCGGGAACGGGGGGGACCGTCCATGTCGTCGTGAAAGACGAAATGGGTGAGGACCCGGTGTTGAGCCAGGACGCATAGGTGACCCAACCAGTCTGCAAAGGCGCAACACCCGTCCGAGTCTTCGTCGCACCGCCTGGGAACACGTTGGATACGACGTGAATGACGGTTCCGTTCACCGAGAGAACATGAAGATCATTCCCTACGTGGGCCACGCTGCCTCCTGCGGGGATCTCGTGGACGTCGGACTTCAGACGGTAGCCACCGGGAGTAAGGATGGTCTCATTCTCGATCGGGACGGCGACTGTGAAAGGTGCCAGCAGAGCGACGAGGAATGCAGCGGTCGTAAAGGATCGCATGGTTGAGGAGAACATCTAATATGGGCGGTACGAGTTAGATAATACATACAAAGGAAAGTACGAGCCGCACCGTGCGTGCAATTTTGAAGATGGGAACTTCAAATGTGAGGGGACCGTCGAAGGAACCGTGCGCATCCCAATGCGATTCTCAGCCTTTATACAAGCCCACCACATGGAACGCACCACCCGTCAGCCGGCATGGTGCTTTAAAAATAGCCGTTTCCGTCATATGGCGAACCTTTGTGAACTTTTTAGGAATCAGAATCACATATCTATGCCATATTCTCTCCACGTCGGGTGCGATAAGCATAGAGTCAACTTGGTTATTCCCAGCAGCCGAAGAGCCAGGCCGTTCGGACTCCGAGGCATAGACCTATGCGAGTCACGAAGTAGGGGCAGACCGTATCTGCTCACCCGCGCACGGGACAGAACATTTGATAGCACCGCGCGTTTGCTGGTTGCTATCAGATTCAGAAGCTTTGCATAGAACTCCTCAGCGCTCGCAACGATTGCGTGATGGCGCACAGGAGCGGTGAGGTCAGCGTACACCAGAAAGATAGAGGTGCTCCAAGTAGCGAGCGTTGGTGCAAAGAGAGTCTGAGCAGATTAAGAATAGCGGAAGCGGGCCGGGCCGGGCCGTAGAGCAGTTCAATGGTAACAGGCACCGCCACTTGATCGGAGCCCAAAACAGTCTCTAATTTTTCAACACATTTCGCCAGCGGCCGGATGGCCCTTCTGCCGCCAAATGTGCCTTTATATTAGTTACTCCCTGGGCCCAGCGTTCCTGAGCGGGACCGTGCCGTGTAATCTTCCTTCCTTCCTTCCCGAGTCTGAAATCCGATTACTTACCCGAATCCGACCGATATGTACTCGAAGGCGCAGAATGCGCGGGATCAGGATCACGGCAAAAAGGTGTAGTCTACAACGTGCGAGGTACGAGCTTCAACGGTTGTAGCGTCTGTCTAGGAGAGACTAATAGGTGTAGTCGGCTTTGGAGGCAGAAATGAATGCGCGATCAAGGCACACTGATGCAAACCTTGTGGGCTGGCCGAAATCAATATCACAATTTGTGGGAGCTGAAAGGAGGCTGTGACGACAATGTCAATGATCACGTTAATGATCTCTTGAGGGACTCCGACTCGCATTTTCAACTTTGAGAAAATTTCAACAATCCACGGGCTGAGGAAATGGCTGAGACTATTTTCAAGTTAACAAGCGAGGTACGAGCTTCATTCGTTAAAGCGCCTGTCTACTGGAAGAAAACTCGGACTCTGGAGAGACCCGTGTGGCTGTGTTTCAAGCGACGTCACGCCGACTCAGTTCCTTCCCTCAACATCGAAAAAGAATCGTATGATGCCAATATCTCAACATCCTATTCGCCTTTTTGCTCTGAAATTCAAGTTCCCCGCCGTTCATGAGGTTGCCACAGACTTGTGTTATATGTATTTGTGTGCCAGTGACGCATCATTCGGCCCGTCAACATCATAAGGCGTTGAGCGCTGAGTGCCAAATATATCGTTACTTTGAAAGCGTTGCCAAAACCTAAATTTGCTGTCAGTGTCATAAATGACAGATAATGACACAGATTTTCGCAGGTACGGTGATTGCGCGGTGAGGTTGGTGTTTCCGTTGTGCCAGGATCTGCCAGGATGAATACACTGTACTCGGCTAGGGGACGTGAATTTCGATTCAGTTACGCACATTTTCAGCTTCCCTGAATGTGTCTGACGGGCGTTGTCATATAATAGCATCTATGGCACTGATTCTTTGCAGGTTCCGTGTTTCACCGTTGTGGTCGCCATTTAAAAGGAGGCCAGCTGACCGCAGTAATACATCCTCCTCCTCCTCCTCCTCCTCCTCCTCCTACAACTTCATCAGCCCTCTCTCCAGTATCAAATCATGGTCGCCATCCTCAAAGGAATCGCTGCCATTGCCGCTGCCGGCACTAACGTCAGGATCATCGACAGTCTCGGGGGCCACGCCTTGGACCTTGCAAACAATCGCTGTGCAAACTTCCAGCCCGTCCAGGCAGCAAACGCGGGCAATGGCGTAGCAACTCAGCAAGTGGGTGTCCTCCAAACCTGACATGTCCGTTTCAAAATGGACTGAGCATGCCATAGTTCCATGTTGATACTGTTGACCCTGTCGCTGGAACATTCAGGGTACAGTCTCTAATTTCATTGTAAAATGTGTGGGATTAATTTATTCACTGCGGCCTTGCAGATTGTGCACAGCGCCTGCAACTTTCCCATAACCTTCGCTGGTACAACCAGTGGCGCGGAGGGCATACGCGGAGGGGTAGTCATCGTCAACAATTCCCCCACCACGTTCAGAATTGTCCCCGCCGATCCCACCATTCCTAGCGGTCCTTTCAAGTTTGTATTTTGTCTCCTTGCTCCGAGGCATTCTGTGCCATTTATCAGTACTTACTGATGTGTTAAGCCTCATTGAAACCAGCTCGGGCTTGGCTTTGACTCTTTGGCGATACAACCCTGGGACCGTCATGTTTGCCCCTGTAGGCAGCTCTTTCGTTTTTGTCTTCCGCCCCTTGACATACGTGTAATTTACAGGCCACTTTTGAAAACCTGATTCGTGGAGACACCCGCCAGTCGTTCTCATTTGTCGCAGCCTGAATATGAGATATTATTCGCTCATCAATTATATGTGGGCGTCCATACTATGTACTGTCCTTAATTAGTTCCAGAGGCGTAGCGAGAAGTGGTAAACCGTTAATGCTCCGAAGTGTATCGAAGCATCGACCGTTGTGTCTGTGAGCACCACCACACTGAGAGTCTAACCATGAGAATACGAGATTCAGTACTGCACCCACTTATACCATTCTCTATCTTTCTTTCTTTTGTTTTTTTAGAAAAACGATTCTGATCATTTGGTCTGACTAGGGAGACGAGCACACTTAGCCTGACTATCCCAACTATAATTTTACCATCCGGTCTTGATTTGGTCCGAGTCTTTCCCAGTTGATTGATTATTCTATGATTGCGTTTCGAGGTATATTTGAGTCAAAATGTTAGAAAGATTGGAGGCTGGGATCCGGAGGCGCGCGGCACCTAAAAAAAATAAAAACAAGAAAGTAGTCGTTATGCCGAATCTATCTTGTTCCGGATGTTGCATAAATCAAAACTGCGCGCGCGAACTGTGCGCGAACTTTTTTTCTGTCGACCTCAAAGACATCTGCCCAGTTGGGGTAGAATATTGTCTCTAGATACATTGCTGGGTCAAACTGAGGCTTGGATTGCTTCTTGAAGACCACGCGAAGGCCTGCCGAAGAATTGGTCGCTCTTTTGATGTGATCAAATTAGGCTGAAAGTGGAATTTAAGATTTGTGGAAGCTTAAGCCTTCGAATTCAGGATCTTGACTCATGACCTGAAACCAACGCTGGGGTCTTTCCTAGGCGCGCCACAAAAAATTCTACATAAATTAATGTGAGTCAAATTCCGACTCGGGATCGATATTGTACTTCTGTGCGCATTGTACCAGTGCATTTTTGTTGATCAACGCCAACCACTGCGTATAGCTGTGACTCGTGTCCCATATGAAACATATGTGCGGCGGGAATGAGCAGGAATCCGCCCGCATAAAACGCGAGCGTGAGTCATTTTTTTCCCTGCCCAACTGTCCCTCAGTCAGTTCGGACTTACTCTGTCAATGTTGTACTTTGGTGCAGTATCAACAAGAACAACTCACACGATTGGTGCATATAGGGCGCCTATTTGAGCCTTGAGTCGCGACGGTTCTACGGTCAAAAATAGATACGTGGTGGTGGATGATTACGATCCTCTGCTTTGCAACACCACGAATAAGATCGGCATTAGAGTGTTGGTGTTTCGCTTTCCCCGGTCACCGTTAGGAATGAGAGCGGTCATGAGCCGCGCACTCTCCAATAAATTATGGAGAGATTTAACACTATTAATTCTGTCCATTCTGGTCCTCTGTACTGGCTGGCGTTCCTCGCAGCGTTTTCAGCCCTTTTCTTCATAACCTCGTTCAATACTGTGTGTGAATAATATATGAATAAATGGGATTAATATCGTTTTGTTCCAGTGGTGGTCAGTTATTTACTAGGTGATTGTGCTTACCGAGCGGCTGCAACTGCCAGTGAACCTCAGGCTCTCAGATTCAGCACCTTCTTCGCGATTGCTTCGAAATGCATACTTGTGCTGGGCCTCGGATCTCTAGTATTCTCCCGGAAGTGAATTTTAATTAGATCCGGCTACTCCACAACACCTTACATGCTGGGCTCGAATTGAACAAGGTATTCCTTACGCAAGGTTGTTAGCCTCGACGGTTGAAGTTGAAGGATGAAGCGTGATCTCATCAACGGCAAATCAACGGTACATCAACGGCCGATGTCGCTGATATAAAAGCACCACCAAACAGGAGTATCCCTTCCGACTTGCTTCCGACCATCTGGACTTGGTCTCCACTCAGGTTTCAAGGCTCCGAACACGCTCAGGCTATTTGATGCGGCAAAATGAAACGCTTACTGGCGCCTGCAGCACCCTCTTTGGCCTCGATTCCGGCCCGAGCATGGTCGACATTCTAAATGTCTCTCAGCAATATCAAAGCATCGCCTGGCTACTCCTTGCCTGACACACCCAGGCGGCCTATCTTATTAAACAAATATTTGCTACCTTACTCCACAAAGCCATGCAGAATCATCATTTTCTCTCTCCTTGGACATGCTTGCGTAGCTTCGCACAAGATGGACATCGAATTCGCGAATACATTCAGTACCTCAGAATATCCTTACTGACGCGTCATCTCAAGCGATACCAACTCCTTTCCCCCCGCTCCGGTTTCATGCAATGCCGGATGTAAATTTAAAACCTGTATTGCCCTGGCACTAATCCGGGACCGATTCCTACCACACGCGGTAACGAATGGGGAGATGCGTGTAATGGAGGTAACAGCTGGTAATAGTAGGTCTGATTTCATTCCGTAATGCAGTTCTCAAATCTCGATGAGCCTTTTCTGCGGCTATGGTGTGAGCCACTTTCATATAAAACCGGATCCACGAAACTGACTCTCTTCAGCATCCTCGCCCCCGTTCAGTAATCACCTTCTTTTCACTACAGGGACATCCTGATCCTGTCCGCTGCTCTCGTTGCGCTCTCCGCTGTTGCGTCTACTTATGCCGCGATTGGTCCCTCGGCGTCGATTCCGATCATCAACAAGGTCATATCGCCTGACGGCTTCCCCAGGAGCGCCGTTCTCGCTGGCGGTACCTTCCCTGGCCCTGTCATCCGAGGAAAAAAGGTCGGGGTTGATTGTCTGGGACGGGACACCTGGATTTATGCTTCGTAGGGAGATCGCTTCTTGCTCAACGTCGAGGATCGTTTAACCAACATCACCATGCTCAAAAGCACCAGCATCGTGCGTAACTTTCGTAACCTCCGTCGTCGAAGCTGATTGAAAACCTCAGCACTGGCACGGATTCTTCCAGAAGGGCACTAGCTACGCCGATGGACCCGCTTTCGTTACCGTTGGTTTTGTTTTATGGCCTTGTGATTCTCGTATCTTAACATGTCTCTAGAATGTCCCATTACACCTGAACACTCCTTCCTATACGACTTCAAAGTCCCGTAAGTACTCACCGCATATTGGCTTCATACTTCTGGCTCACAATATTGTCAGGGATCAAGCAGGCACGATTAGCTTCGGTCTTATTCCCCGTAACTGACTTCTATTGCAGGGACTTTTTAATACCATTCTCACCTTTGTACGCCTGCATTTCCATTTCCAGTAAATACTATCTAACTAGGACTCAGCTACCCAGTATTGTGATGGCCTCCGTGGCGCGTTTGTCGGTGGGTGCCCATTCACTTTCCCAAGCTTTGACTCATAAAAATCGCAATAGTGGAGGACCCAAATGGTCCCGCGAGGCATCTGTACGGTTAGTTCTCGCAACCAGTTTCTGTATTTCCCACACCAACAATTTTCTTCCCTTCTGAAGACGTTGACGACGATTCGACAACTATCACTCTGGCGGATTGGTATCATTATCCGGCTCCGCAGGCACCCCCCCCATTCCTAAATCCGACGCAACTTTGATCAACGGGTTAGGCCGTTTCGAAGGCGGAGTAAGCTGACATTCTTGCGATGCGGCTTATCAACTTAAAGCTGGCAGTGATTTCGGTCACCCACGGCAAGCGATACAGGTACACACTATCCTGCGAAACTACATAGTGCTTCGGCCTAAATCCCTTCGACAGGTCTCAGTTAGCTGCGACCCGAATTTCATCTTCAGGTACGCAGATCTCAAGGCAGCTCCCACATCTTTAGGTTCAACATTTTCTCTAGTATCGATGGTCACTCCATGACGATCATTGAAGTGGACGGTGTCGATCATAAGCCGCTCACGGTTGGCTGCATTCAGATATTCGGCAAGTCACTTATTCATAATCCCGGTTTCAGATTGTAGACGAAAGAAACCCAATCTCAATGAGTTCTTTTCCAGCACAACTTGCATGTCCGTACAACTTCGATGATCCCGTAGGTGGTTTTGAGGTTAATTCTGCGCAACTAATCATCTTTTAAAAGGTTATCAGAGATGTCGTGTCCACAGGTAATGCCACGACCGATCTGACCACTTTCCGGTTCGAGTCATCCACCCGGTCTTGAACTTCCCTCGTACTAACTTGTATTATGGAGATTCAAGACCGATAACGCCGGCCCATGTACATATACATTAATCTCCCTCTTTCCGTGCTGCATGCTCATCGTTCTCTGGAAACGTGAGTTCTTCCTGGCCGCCTTGGTCGTCCAAAATCGTGGTGCTTATCCGCCGTCCAGCAGCCTCGCCATCGTCCTCGCTGAGGACATCCCTGACATCCGCAAGCAGGATCCTCCTGGTACGCTCCTTTGACATTCAATTCTTTTCCGTTCTGAACTGCCACGAACATCCTCAGCTGCGTGGGACAAACTCTCCTATCTACGACGCGAGCGACAAGAATTGAATTGAATGCATATGTACCCGCCACACACACACATCTAATCGCCCACCCATCGTTCCAAACACGCGTCACGACCCATTGCACGCTTATCTATATCTATAATCTTCGATTTTATTGCGGTACTTTGTAGTTGGGCTTATTATTATCGGGCAAGGACTAACTTATACATTTAATATGTACACAGACTCAATAATATTTATCCGCTGTCCTCCAACTTGATCAAATCCGGTATTATTAAATCTCTATCGGCTCGAACATCTAATCTACAAGTCCGTTACCATTGCAACAAAAGGAAAACCACGCCCTGCCCAGAGTAAGAACCTCCGCAGGCTTCTTCCCTCCGCTGATGACAGCCTGCACAACTGCGAGCGCCTGCGAAAAATCGGCGAACAGGATGTGCAGAATGCTTTCGCGCTTGCAATACGCTGCCAGGTCATTCTCGCCGTCGTCCTTCTACTTCACGAAATCGTGGGCGGATCTTGATAAGGTCCTCGCGCGAGCGCGCGACACGCTGGAAGCCCTGCAGATCTATGTGCCCATCTACAAAAGATGGCATATTCTTGTGCCTGATTTAGCGCCGCTGCGCAGTTGGTTGCCCTCCGTGGCGGGTAAAATTTCCCTGCACAAGATCAAGGAGGAGGAGGACGATGATTAAAGGCCTACGTATTTCATGCCGGTCACTCAGTTTCTATGTACCGTCACCCGTGGGCTCTGCAACAACTTCACGACCGTCATGTTCATCTCCTGTGATTCGGACTGATTCTTTACCAAGGCGCGCATGACTCTGAGTCCCAAGTACATACATTTTCTATGTACCGTCACCCGTGGGCTCTGCAACAACTTCACGACCGTCATGTTCATCTCCTGTGATTCGGACTGATTCTTTACCAAGGCGCGCATGACTCTGAGTCCCAAGTACATACATTTTTCCAGTCGAATTCTTGTCAGGCGTTAATTTTCCTGTACAAGAGAATTCAATCACTTTGACCGACATCAGGGTCGGGAAAAATGGGCAGAACCGATGCAGGGGCGCAGATTCGACACCCCCGGAATAAAGGCGCCTCGCTTCCAGTGATATCTGCCAAAAAAAAAAGACGTCTTTTGTATGTAGACTGCGTAATGTAGAACATCTTTCCAAAGCTCCACGCCAAGGGTATGTAATAATAACGAAACGGTCAAAGCGCGTTCTCTGTACAATACAGGCCCTTGATTGGGAAAGTATTCGAAGGTAGTGTATCGACCGCGGGCCCCATGGCATTTAAATTTTATCTATGTCTCGTGCGTCCGAAATTTCCTGCTTCTTGTCTTGATTTTAATTCCTTCTTCAAACATCCAAGCCGAAAATTGAGATAGCAGCGCGAAAAAAGAAAATAGTGCGCGCTCAGTTGAAGAATTGCAATCGGACAACATGATACAGTCCCGGCTTAACATTGGCTGCAGAAATTGAGGAGTAGGGTTTTTTTTTCCTGAGAAAAATGTGGGGAAATGAATATGTTTTCTAGATCTGTTTCCATGAACGACCAGTCTATGAATTAAATTTCTGGCCATACGTCTCCCTGAGGAATGAATTTCGAACGGGCTGTGAAAATCTTGGGAAGGCTTTCTGCAGTGGGTACGGTACGTGCGATTTCTTCGTGCGCGTCTTTCCACGGGAATTCCCCGTGCCCGCCTGCGGAATTCAAGATATATATATTCCATCCCTTCCCATCTTTCTAGGGGACAAAATCACGAGCGCGGACCTTTATTTTCCTTTTAGTTCAAACCCAATCAACCTCACGGGTTTTTTAGTAAGGGGAAGAGAGCAGGCCATGTCTGTGAAAATTTCGCCTTAGAAAATGCCAGTGTGCGGGTCCAAGCAGTTCGACTCGCGCACGTCCGGTAATTATTTTGTTTTTACTCATTTATTATTTATTTTCATATCGCATCGTCCAAGTCGTTGTCAGTAGTTAAAAAATGACAAAGATGAGTGTGTGTATATATTATTTGGTCATGAAAGTCCGTGAGTTGAGTTCGAAAATCCAAAACTGTAGCTATACCGTCAAATCGCTGGATCAGGTACGCACGAGGTCTACATACGATAATCATTGACAACACCCGGCGTCGTTGTGTATGGAAAGAAAATACTTGTGACCATTCTTACTACATAACTTAGACTATGCAGTAGATACGCAACATTTTTTAAAAACTACTCCGTACGTATATGATTTCATACACTACTAGTTAAATATATAGTCTTCCGAACCGCGCGGCACGCCAAACCATCTTCCAACGCTCTGAAATCACTCGGATAGAGAGACCTGCGTGCGAACACCTGCGGCGAACACCCCGTAGCGATAATTGCACGACAGATCAAGACGCACAAACGCAATGCGGCCAAAGAGCGTTGTATGGCGTAGCGATTATTATTATATTTGTATCGAGTAGCTACGCCGTTTTCGCGACGCGAGGCCACGGTGTGTTCGCGACGCAGTGCGTTGGGAAGAAGCTTATGCCACGGAGCCGGGGTGGCTGGTGCAACTGTAAACGGCGCCGCCCGAGCATGGGAGGCGCAACCAGCCCCAGGCATGAGGGCGGGATTCTCGGCCCCGGAGGAGAGGACGGCGGCGCGTAGACTGAGCTTCGACTCTCGGGGCGAGACATCGATGGCAGAAAATGCGGGTCTCGATATTTCAAAGGGAGGCAAGGGGTGAGCGGGTAGGTCTGGGTAGGGAGGGGAGGGCAGAAGATGCACCGCTGCCTTGACTCGACTCGGGGGTAGGTTGCAGGGAGGGAAGGATGAGCGGGAAGGCAGGTACGGACGGGAGAAGACAGGTATGGCTGGGGACGGTGGAGAAGAGAGAGGCAGGTAGACTGAGAGGGGCTTCGGCTCGGGGGCAGCGGGGAGGGATGGGGTGAGCGGGTAGATGGTTACTTGGATATAGAGCTTCGGTATGGGGCAGCGGGGCGGACGGGAGGGAGAGGGCATGTGCGGACGGCACGAGGGAGAAGAGGGCGGAATGCGCTGGTGAGCGGCGGGGTGCCGGCAGGGGAGGAAGGGCGGGCGAGTAGATAGGTATATACAGCGGGAGGGTCGACACAGGAGGAGGACTGAGAATTTAAGAGCAGAGGGTAAGACGTAGGGAGGAGAGTGCGGACAGTGAGGAAGGGAGAGGCGAGTGGGAGTAGGAGGCAAGTGCCAAGCACGCATGTAGGGAAGGTAGTATGTAATACAGTACACGCTGCGCTGATAACCGGCCGATCGGCATCGTACGGCATTCTTACCCAGGCCCCTGAAGAATACGACTCCAGTCCCTCCCGCGCTCCCGCACGAGGCGCGCACCGTCGCCAGCGCGACCGGCACCAACGCCCGTACGAGACGACTATCTAGGCTACATGCTATGCTGCGGTGTGAGTGCGGTATGCGAGGCAAATGCGAGGTGTCTTTTACTTTGGCTTGATGGGCGGTTGGCATTTCATTTTCGACTCTTGCTAATGCCGTCAAGCCGCTCCTCGCTACCGCGGGTATGGAATTGGTAGGCGTTCCTGGCCTGGAGTGTACATGTCCTGGGAGGCACTCATAGTTGCCCAGGTCATTTCATGCCCAGCAGGGTCTTAAAACGTGGATGGGAGCCGACTCGGAATACGACGGGACTATTAAAAAGAGTGACAGACAGCCTGAGGACGCAAACATTTGGCACGTCAGTCACAGGGAATCGAACACCCTCCGCTTCACGTCACCTACGACGTGGCTTTTACCATGGCGCAGACCTACGAGCTCAACGGTTTGTGGACGGTCGAAACCCACACCCAGCAAACTCACATATCTGTTCTAGTTAAAAGTATCAGCGGGATTGACCACAAGAACCAAAACCTCTACGTAGCGATCGACGTCGACGGCAAGAGGGTGCACAAAACTCACCCAAAGAAGGATTTTGTGGCAATGTGGAATGATACCTCCACCCTGTGAGTCGAGACGATATCTGATTGCCCCACCTTCTTAAATATTCTGTAAGATCACCGGATAAACCATCGTCCATCATCGGTCTCCACCTTTACCACCATAATAGGGTCTTGCATGACAAATATCTGGCGAAAGCAGAGATCGAGTTGGGTCTCCTACTTGAAAGGCGCAGCGAGTTCAAGAAAGGCAAGCAAAATTGATTTATTGGTGCACCGATCTGACACGATACATTTTAGATGTCGCTGTGTCCCTAGACTATGTAAAGAAGTCCAAAGGCGTGCAGGGGCCTACACTTTTTGTAACCTTGACCACCCTGAGCAGCCACATCCAAACTGGCAAAATCGAAATCGCCAATGCTAAAGAGGACATTGCGCTTCTCGGACGCGAGACACCGGGTTTCGCTACACTCGAAGTTGCTGGCACGGTGCAGAACAGCGATTTTGTGTCGGTACTGGGAACCTTGATAGAATCCATCGTCAAGATAGGAGATGAATTTGCGAAGGTGAGATGCCGTCCAGTGCCGCTTGTCCTTACCCGCATTAAATTAATATATATCGGACAAGATCCATCCATATGCCAACGTGGCATGGATGGCATTGACTTCAGTATACAAGGTATCCTGCTCGCTAATATAATTCTTGGCACATGTTAACCGCAAAAACAGGCCGTACAAAAACAACAGCAGAAAGATGAGAAAGTCGTCCAACTAGTCCAAACCATGGCCGAGTTGTATTCCTTTGCAAAGGACGCGGATTCACTCTCCGAAGCGAAGAAGCACCTCGAAGATACCGTCGCTAAAATTGTCCAACTAACGGCAAGATGTGCGATGTTTATTAGGGAATATACAGGGCACGGGTTCATCGGTAGATATTTGAGCACATAATAGTTTCATCTTACTGACGGTGTCCGTAGTCAGAGCTGTGACCGAGTTGACATCTGAGTACAGCCAGAAGATTGAATATTTTGCTGCTGCTTTCGGTGAGCTCCAGCAGTCTCTCGACAGGGGACTACGGAAGCACACCGCATTTACGGCGACACGCACCGAGATTATGGCAATGCAAATTCTCAAAGTTGTGCAGGATTCTGGTGCGTATGTCTCCAGTGATACACATACATCCTCACGTCAGAATTAGCCCAATCCGAAAAGCTGCAAACCCTTCATCCAGTTATCATGAATGCATCCGAGCGCCTGCCGTGTTTAGCTGGAACACGTCGTGACCTACTGAGCTTCATAACCACCTGGCTCACTACGCCATCTGATTCAGGAGATTCTAGCAACATTCTCTGGTTGTATGGTGTCGCCGGTGCAGGAAAGAGTACCATAGCCACCTCCATCTATCAGTACTTCGCCGAGTTGCACAGTCTTGGTGCCTTCCTTTTCTTCACTAGAGGCGAAACAACCAGCAGTCCCAGCTCTGTGATTTCCACAATCGCATTCGGCCTGGCTCAATCAAACCCTCATGTTGCCTCTGCCATCTGTGCCGGCATCGATAGCTATTCCAACGTGGACAAAGCCCCTTTGCAGACACAATTCCAGAAGCTGTTGCTCGAGCCCCTCAAGGCTGCTCAGGATCATATCCACAGCCCAATTGTTATCATCCTCGACGCGTTGGACGAGTGCGGCGATGCTGATTCTCGAAGGACTCTCGTTTCCATACTTGCCAACGAATTTCCCAAACTCCCTGCTGTGTTCCGCTTTTTCATCACCAGCCGCCCCGATTCAGACATTGCGGCCAAATTTCTGAACGAACCAAGGGTTATCAAGAGGCACCTTGATATCACAGAGCCATCGAGTGGACAAGACATCCGGATTTATATTGACCATGAGATGATTGACATTCGACAACTGCACTCCCATTGGAATTTAGATCCTACATGGCCAGGCAACGAAAAAACTGCTGCTCTGGTCAAAGGTGCCTCAGGTCTCTTCATTTGGGCCTCCACAGCTATGAAGTTGGTTCTGAAGGCTTATGATCCAAATGAGAGCCTCAACACACTCATCCATGGAAGGTTGTTGAACCTTGATGACCTGTATGCAGTTGCACTCGAGAACACAGGACTGTGGAAGGACGCTGATAGTACCTTCGCACAAAGTGCCGCAGCCGTTTTAGCTGCAGTAGTGCTCGGGAAGGTCCCCATGTCCGATAAAACCATTGATGCGCTCTTAGGCGTGGATCCCAAGTACTCTTCGAGCCATATCCTCCCACGGCTGAGGTGTTTGTTGCAGTGGAGCCCTGGTCACGAGGCTCGACTGCTCCATGCATCATTCGGTGACTATCTCACAGATAGCAAGCGTTCTGGCGACAAACTTTGGTTCATCGACCCTATGGTCCTAGGTCAGCGGCTTGCATCCCGGTGTTTGCGTGTCTTGGATGCGGAACTTCAATTCAACATCTGTAGGCTTGAGGATTCGCATGCCCGCAATAGCGAGGTGCATGACCTACCAAATCGCATTGCAACTTACATATCCCCCCAATTGGCCTATTCCAGCCGCTTTTGGGCCGACCATCTTCAGGCTACCGATTTTGACCATGCAATGCTTGTGGATATCAGGCTCTTCATGTACAGCAAATTCACATATTGGCTTGAAGTCCTCAGTGTCCTGCAGGAGACTGCAATTGCGACAAACGCACTTACAGCTGTGGGGGAGCTAGTCAAGGTAAATTCCTCTTGTAGTCCGCTACTTTTTCAAATTCTGATCATTTGCACCGCAGAAGCATGACCAAGCACTTGCAGATTTTGTGGTGGATGCGGTCAAGTTTGTGATCGCATTTGCACCTGCTATTGCATCCAGTGCACCACACATATATCTTTCAGCAGTCCCCTTGGCACCCAACCAATCAAAAGTAGTGAAGAAGTTTTCAGGGTTATTCACCCGGAAAATAATAGGTGTCCAAAGTTCCTCAGCCAATGAATGGCCCGTACTTCAAACAACAATTGAAGGGCACAGCAAGGGTGTTTGGTCGGTTGCCTTCTCACCCAATGGGCAGTATATTGTGTCTGGGTCTGCTGACGGCACGGTACGCGTGTGGGATGCGCGAACGGGTGTCCTTGTTACTGGGCCTTTAGAACATATGCATAGGGTCGATTGTGTTGCCTTCTCTCCCGACGGAGCGCGGATCGCATCTGGGTCCGAAGAACAAACAGTGTGTGTGTGGGATGCACATGCGGGTAACCTTGTTTCTGGACCTTTTGAAGGACACAGTGGGCCGGTTGTGTCCATCGCCTTCTCGCCAGATGGGGAGCGGATCGCATCAGCATCCTTCGACGAAACTGTGCGCGTGTGGGAGACACGAACTGGCAGCCTTGTTGATGGGCCGTTTAAAGGGCACAATGGTGGTGTGTATTCTGTCTCCTTTTCCCCTGATGGGTTGCAGATTGTCACTGGGTCGAGGGACGGCATTATTCGCCTTTGGGACCTCCATGTAGAGCCAACTGTTGCAGGTTTACTGGAAGGCTACAGTGCCAGAGTGTTCGCCAACACATCCATAATGCCTGAGGCCAATAACCAACCTCAAACACTTGGTGCAGCGGATGTGCAGATAGATGCAGTTTCACCTAGGCTCTTCATTGGGCATAGTGACATCGTTAGATCTGTCTCTTTCTCGCCAGATGGCAAGCGGATCGTCTCCGGGTCTGGCGACACCACGGTACGCGTGTGGAATACACAATCAGGGGCCCTTTCCTCTGTTCTCAAAGGGCACACCCGCAAGGTCAGATGTGTCGCTTTCTCACCTGACGGAGAGCAGATTGTGTCTGGGTCGGAGGATGAAACGGTGCGTGTGTGGAATGCACGAAGTGGTGTGCTTGTTGCTGGGCCGTTCCGAGGACACACCGACGTGGTGTCATCTGTCTCTTTCTCGCCTGATGGGAAGCGGATTGCGTCTGGGTCGGCAGACCACACGGTCCGCATTTGGAGCTGCATTACACACACGGGGTCCACCTTGGATGAAGTTTCGTTATATGGTCACGGCGCAGACGTCACCTGCGTCGTTTTCTCGCCCGATGGGCAACACATCGCATCTGGGTCCAGGGACAAAACACTGTGCGTGTGGGATGCGAAAACTGGTGTCCTCGTAGATGGGCCATTTAAAGGACACAGTCCTGTCCGTTCCATCTCCTTCTCGCCAGACGGCCAGCGGATTGCAACTGGGTCAGAGGGCCCTAACAGCCTTCGCCTTTGGGATGTACAAACAGTGCCCACTGTGGCGGCCCTTTTCGAAAGGTACAGCAACCTGGTTTTCTCTGTTGGCTTCAGAGTCCTGTCCGACGGCAAACCTATGGTGTCAGACAGTGTCGAACCTATCCCCGCGCCCCCCTTCCGCCATGATAGCACTGTTGATTATGTTGACTTCTCGCCAGACGGCGAGCGGATTGTCTCCGGGTCTGCCGACACCATGGTATGCGTGTGGAATACACGATCGGGGACCCTTCTCTCTGTGCTCGAAGGGCACACTGGCAAAGTCAACTGTGTTGCTTTCTCGCCCGACGGACAGCAGATTGTGTCTGGGTCTGATGATAAAAAGGTGCGCGTGTGGAATGCACGAACTGGCGTGCTTATCACTGGGCCGTTCCGAGGACACACCGGCCTGGTGTCTTCCATCTCTTTCTCGCCTGATGGGGAGCGGATCGTGTCAGGATCCACTGACAACACCGTCCGCGTGTGGGATGCGCGCACGGGCGCGCTTATTGCTACGCTGCTTGATGGGCACACCAGAAATGTCTGGTCTGTCACTTTCTCACCGGACGGAAACTGGATTGCATCGGGTTCCCAGGACCGAACAGTGCGCTTGTGGGATGTGCGCAATACGATTTCAGTGCCTCATATATTCGAAGGGCACAGTGGGACAGTTTGGTCTGTTGCTTTCTCCTCCGACAGTAAGAGGGTTGCTTCTGGCTCTGCAGATAAGACAATTCGTATCTCCGAGGTTTGTACTGCACATATTAGCATCCACGGCCACACTAATCTTTATAACCAGATCAAGGCTGATTCTACTCCACACCGACCATTCGCCGACAGTTGGACGCTCAAAGATGGCTGGATATTGAACCATGCATCCCAGCTCATCCTCTGGGTCCCGCCTTGGCTGCGTGAAGGACTATATTTTTCAGAAACTTCCCTAGTCATCTCCACGTCCGGAACGACACAGTTGGACTTCAGCGACTTTGCACATGGGACATCATGGCAGGAATGTATGAAGAGTCTTCACTTGGCCCGTTCGAATTAGTTTTGTATGCGGCCATCAAGTATTTCTCAGTTCAGTTTATTGTAATATTAGTCGATGGATTCTGCTTACCACCTTTTTCAACTTTGAACCAACTTCAACTTTGAACCAACTTCAACTTTTGAACCATAGCGGCGCATGATCTGTCGCAATCTGACCAAAGCTTGCTGCGAAGCGCATTGTGGGTACGAAAATTTGTGAGTGCATGGAGACCATTCAACGTGAACTTTGTGCAACCCCAAGTTTGAAATAAATGAATAAAAAGTATGTAGCTGGTGGATGGATAGATCATGGTTCATGTTTTCGCCCGATAGATGGTCCTTTCACGTTCTACCGAAGCGCACTTACCGATGTGCCTCTGTTGGCGAATCATCCATCTCGTTTGCATTATTGGTGTGTTCGCTGTCATATATTTGCCTGCCTAGCTGCCTGCCTTCACGCATTCACTGTTTTTCGGGGCGCGTTGGCAGGCAAGGGAACAACCTGGGGAACAAAGTCCGTGCGAAAAACAGCAAGGGATGATTTCGCCAAAGACACGACCAAGTTCCAACCACTGAAGGGGTATCGTAATTATTTGGGTGCGACCGACATCACAAGCAAAATTGACAGATGGCACAAGATAAACGCAAGGTACATTTTTTTTGTTTGCCTGGGCCATCCACGCACGATACTGCAAGCCATCAAATCCCTTGAGCTCTCATAGTCATGAAACTTCGAACACGTAGCTGGCTTGTGCCTTGGCCCAGCCTCACTTTGGTGGTCTCGATGGCTTGATTCATTTATTTCCATCTGTCATAGAGAGGTACGTATGTAATACCCAGACTCAGAGCACAAAAGCCCGTGGGCATGCCCACTGTCCAAATCGGTCCGTGGGATCACAAAGAAAGCGGCAAACCTATGCATATGACTGGTACTCCAAATCATTCTTACCTTGCAGTACGGAATGTTTTCCGATACTACATTTTTTCTTTCTGAATCGGAATGTTTTCAGATTTTCTTTTTCTTTTTTTCTGGACTGGTAGACCGCGCCAAATCAAGCCAAGCCAAAGCGGCAGACCACGACATTTTTAGAGCTGTTAATTACTTAGATCAACGAACATCCTGGTGCGAAAGCGACACGACACCGTGACCCCGCGGCTGTGCCCAACGGCGTAAGATGGGGTACTTTGTCTTTCCCCGAGCATATTAGTACACTATCATCACTGGAAAAAATAGATGATTCCTATAATCATTACTTTGCAGTACACACGGACCATTTTCTTGCTGGATCGGAACGTCTTCTACAACAGAAACTGTATAGCCAGTATGATTTCAGAAGAGTACTTGTACTAGTATGACTCAGAAACTAGTTGAACTTAAAAATGTTATGAACCGCGCAGAAACCAAGCCAAGCTATCTTACAATGCTGTGAAATTCCTTGGATCCCGTGGTGCGAACACCCCGAAGCGACACAACATGTAATAGCGGAGCAAAAGTACGGAACGTTTTCGGAAATCATGTATTTTTTCTGCACCCGCACATGTACAATATCGGTACGTATGTAGACCGCGCCTAGAAATCAAGCTAAGCCAAGAACTCGTTGAAATTACTTAGAAACAAATCCGCATGCGAACACCTCGCAGCGGTGCGCAAGCCACACAGAATTCAAGCGACAGATGAAGACGCACAAACACAGCGCGGCCAAAGTGTGTTCTATGGTGTGGTTGTGCATACTTGATTGAGAGTGGCAGCAGCTATGTGATCGGAATCGAATTAGGATCGATTAAGTAGCGCGCGGGTTTCGCGCGCAGGTGCGGTGCGGTAGGATGGCACAGCTGTGAAAGATACTAGTAGCATGTTTAGATGTCCGCACCGTCCTGGAGATGTCTTGCTTGTGTGGCCGCGAGTGTGAGCGGCGCGACCGTGAACGGCGCCACCCCGAGAATGAGGAGCCGCCGTGGGCATTGGGGGTGGACTTCCCGGCGCACGGGGGTCAAAGCTCACAGCGCGGCGCGGGAGAGGGGGGAAGATGCGCTGATGAAACAGAGCTTTGACTCGGAGGGGCAGCATGGGAGCGAGGGGGAAATGGCGGCGAGGGGCAGGGCATGGAGGAGGGAGGGGCGAGGTCGGTGAAGGGCGGGACGAGCGGGTATATATGACTGAGTGAGCGAGTAGGTATTGTGGCTGGGGGACGGCGGCGTGTACACTGAGCTGAGCTTCGACGGGGAACACGAGGCAAGGAAGGAATGTGGGGCGAGTGGGTATTGCGGGGGCGAGGGTGGGGAGCG
>JARJCX010000485.1:0-65644 GCA_029282285.1 Mycena rebaudengoi | reverse complement strand
GGCGAGCTTCTTTAAAGATGGGGCAATGAGGGGACGGGGAAAAACTCGTTGAATGTGGAAACATCCAGATATTCGAAGATGAGGTGCGCATCGGTGAGAGAGGGAAAAGTGGTGGGCTGCCGATCATGGACTTCATCGAGGAGTGGAATCGTCCCAAAGATACACCGCGTGAGATTTGTGCAATGCAGAAAGATGGTTACAGACGAGGATGAGAGCTCTGCGTCGATACAGAGCTCTGTGAGCTGGGACCACGGCAGCAAAAATTTGGGAAAGATAGTACGCCCCGGTGCAGTAGAAAGCAACGAAAAGCTGCGCAGGGAAGAGGAAGCGCGGAAAGCATTGTATGTGTTGCGTTCTCTAGCAGGAATGTCACCACCGACAGGCACCGGTGTTACTTCAATCCGCACAGTTTCCGCATCCAGGCCACTACATTTTTTGGTTCCCAGGCAGTTTAGGGATGAGGGGGAAACTTTCAGATGGAGCTCCTTGAACCAACGCGTTTGTGTGATAGTGCTCGCCTGAGCACTTCGTTATCATGGCATTCTACGACCAAAGATATGGGCAGTTGCGCGGCGTTTATCAGCCAGTTGTTCATGAATATCATTCCCCAATATTCCGTCCGCCGAGTTAGATAGAGCTGAAGCTCCGTCCACAGCATGGGTGTAGCCAATGCTACGTGCCTCCATCTCGAACATATCTGCACCAGGAGGAGAGGGGCTACGTGGAAATTGGGTTTCCGATTCCACTGCGGCTCAGCACGAGGGCAGTGCACGAAAATGAGAGATAGAATCTCGGCGGGTAGGTAGCGGAGCGGAGATGATATTCCGCAGAGGTTTTTTATGTCTTCATTTCGTTTTTCGCGCCGTGAGCAGAGCTTCGCAAGGTGAGCACGAGCTTCAGAGATCTCGGCATCCAAAGACGCAACAGCATCCCGTTCTTCGTCGACAAGTTGGGTAATGAAGATGCGGTCAAAATCTGACGGTGGGTTATTGGTGTGGGCGTAGGCCTCAATTACGGCTTCAGTAGGGGTCTGGAGGTAATATCAATGGTGAGCCTAAGTCTGGTCGACGGAGATGCGCAGTAACCTTCATATTCATATTGCGGTCTCGCAGCTGAGAATCGATACATAGGCGAGCGGCAAACAGAGCCAAATTTGAAGTGTCAAAGCGCGTGTCTGAAAAGAAAATATCATTATGGTATTTGAAAAGTAAGTAATTGGGGCATATTACATGAAGCTACAAAAAACCAGGCCTACACAAGCCATTCCGCAGAGTGAACATCAAGCGCCATCGGCGCCTGACTCTCACTTCCCTCCTTTACAGGAGTGTGTGAAAGAAGAGCGGCATGCCGCAAGGCCGTCATCGTGCGCTCCCCGCTGTCCGACCTCCAAGGAAGACTCATGATACAATTTCAGGATCCAACGCCGAGGGTGGCAGCGGTCGAGCCGTAGGACCGAAAGCCTCTTCTGGGGAAAGGCATTCCGAGCGACCGAATCCACCGACCGACGGCTTGCCAGAGATACACGCACTTCCCACGACCCGCCCTCCTGGAAACGAGGTTAAGCGCATGTTCATCCGAGTTTAAAATATTAGTGGAGACTAACTGTGATTGTTTTACAGAGCGGCGCGGCGTTGATTCCAAACGCAAGCAAGTATCCAGAAGCATGGTCCAGAGCCGATATGGGAAGAGGTCGAGGTTGGAAGACGTCTGTACTGTTAGCAAACTTGGCGTACGCTTCTGCCTCGGCAACATTGAATCCCGTGGCAGTTTGCACAAGAGAATCAAACTGAAGGAATGTCAATTTTTGAAATACGAGAGAAGGAATGCGAAACATACTCCTCGCCGTTCTTTCCAAGGCCCTTCCCCAACCCCAGGCAGTTTAAATTCGCGCAAACAATACGCGGACGTAATATCGCTAGGTCCTCAACTCCGAACCTTTCGCTTGCAAGCCACCTGGCCTATATGCTTGCAAAAATACATCAGCAGAGGTAGCAAGTTCCCGCAGTTTCTCCTGGTCCTCGGGAAGCATAAGATTGAGTTGCGGTGGTGCGTTTGCCCCGAGAAGTATCGACATCTAGCCTCGGAAGAGCGGGAAGTTGGGGAGACGTGACCAATAAAACATCTGCTCCGTGAAGTGCCAGCGTTCGACGCAGACAGGTCCCGCCAACACACGCTCAGATCAAGTACACGGATCCCTTCCAAGGGACGGGTCAAGTCTCCCGAGATTGTCCGCTTCGGCGCGTCTCCGATTTTGATAATTTGGACGGGAGGCTGATCTGCCAGTGCTTTCGCCTGGGGGTGTAGGTCCCATTCGGCAAATGAACGGAGCGCGGTGGCACACATTCCTTGAGAAGAAGCCATTGTTTCAAACGCGACAGATTGCCAAGGGCGAAGGGCGGCTTCGACCGTCGCTCTTGATACCTTGGGCGAGTCTGTAATGTTCAGAATGGAAAGAATACCCTTTCGGTGGCTTGTTAAAAGTAAGCAATATGCAGGAGTCCAGGAGGAAAAGGCTATTACTGAGGGAAATTTGTGTGTATGCGAACGAATTTTATTTTCACCCTTCGTTGGGTAGAGTCCAGCAACGCTGTCCCAGGCGGAAGTGGGAAGAGAATTGTGAATAGTGTACAAAGCCTGGCTGTCTATATCAATTAATTAGAGGGCGTTCAATATTTCAAACGTCCCCTGACGGAATTCAAGAACAGCGTGGCGGGCGTCTACCGTCGCCTCTTGGTCAACTCCAGTGCGGAGGAAATGGAAATAAGCGGCCGAGAGGCCAGAAAGTCCAATCGTGGTCTGTTGTTGACGTTGCGGACCATAAGTAATCAAGATACAGAACTTGGACGCGTACCTGGGCGGCATTTCCAAGCTTGAAAGTCGAATTTATGGTACCGGACTGGCTAGACAAATGCAGTCGTGATAGGAATGAGCCAGGTAGTCCGCTCGCCAGCCACAGATTCTTGGCTTGGTCGGCCATGGTCGCTTTGAACAAAGATGTTCCGGTCCGGGCCGCCTCCCTTAAATGCGTGACGTAAATAACGCGCGTCATATCGTTCCTTAACTGTTAACTTTGAACCTACCGAGTCAGACAATAGACTATGTTGCTCGTACCTCGGCGCTCGTTATTCTCTCCATGGCGGCGCCTACAGCAACCCTAACTGATTCCAAAGGGCTCAAAGTCATCAACGCGAGCCTATTTCGCATGGGCACCAAGTCCATGGCACAGGCGTACAAGATTCTGGGCTATAAGACCCATCACGGCCTACTCGAAGATGTCATGGACACACCTTGGTCGCTCCTCGAGAAAGCCGCCGAAGCTACCTGGCCATCATCCAACCCAACCGCCTCTCCACGACCACCGTACACCCGCGCGGACTGGGACGCGATTTGTATGTGCTCCCAAATAGACACCTTCTGCCATCACCACCCCCGTAACTGACTCTCGATACTACAGGGGGTAGCAAGTACGACGTGGTGACAGACCTTGCCTCGCCATTTGCACCGGAGTTGATCAAAGCCTTCCCCGAGGCCAAAGTTGTCGTCGTCTAGCGAGACTTTGATAAGTGGTTGCCCAGCTTCAAGTCCGAGATCCGCGACAAGGTCATGAAGGAGCCCAATTCCAGCATAGTGGCCTTCATTACCTCAACCTTCCTCCGAATTCGACCCGTGCATGCAATGAAGAAGGTGCTGCTCGGATTCTTCGGGGCTAAAAGTAGGGAGGAAATCGATGGAGAGCGTGTGCGGCAAGTATACGATGCGTATTTTCAACAAGTACGCATGCTGGTGCCTCCAGAGCGGCGGTTGGAATATAAGTTGGGATCGGGCTGGGAGCCGCTCTGTGCGTTCCTGGGCGTTGAGGTTCCCGATGTCGACTTTCCTCAGGCGAATGAAGCGAAGGAGCACTCGATTGAGGCGGAGGCGAGACAAAAAAGCTCGCCATCAATGCTATAAAGGTCGGTGGGCCATGGATTATTGGTATAGGCGCTGTTGCAGCGACTTGGTTGTACACCCGGCGTCGTTAGGATTTATACACCTTACAAGGTTGAAGAAAAAATGATGATGCCCGCCGGGCCCACTTTACTATCCACTGAAAACAAGCGTCATACACGAGTACTATCAGCTTCATGGAAAACCCGGATTAAAAGGTCGCGGAATTCCTCAGGGCGTTGCGAGTGTATCCCATGGCCGGTTTCATTCCATTGCACGAATTCCGCACGAGGTATACACGCCTTGAGGTCTTTCGAATGCTGTAGGTTCACCAACGCATCTTCATCTCCACACAGAATGACGACCTTTGGAATCGACGCGGAAATTCGGCGCAGCTGGTCAGCGGTAACATGATGAGTGAGCGCCGCTGCAAGCTGAGATACGTGTCCGATGATCTTTTGTTTCGGACTGAAAGCGACGCGGCGGAGGTAGGACTGCGTTTCGGCAGGTAAGCGCGTTATCCATAGAAAATTAAGGAGAGACGCGACCTCTGTCTGTACTTGACGATTGGAACGGCGCTGTGGGTCGTTTACGGCCATCTTATCGAGCCACGCAGAAGGGTACAGCATTTTCATGACCGTTGGCGCCTTCTTTTCGGGCTCCTTTGTCATCAGGAGACTGTGTAATGTGATTAGTGGGACGACCGAGGAAAGCTAGATAGCGGACCTACGTGGCAAGGAATCTCATGCCTTTAACCTATACAGCTATGAGCAAAAGAACTCAGTGTTCGCATATTGACAATCCCTCACAGGTGGAAAGTTTTGTCCAAGGCATACCGCCGGGAGTCGTCACGCACAGAGTCAATGATGCTATACGGTTTGGAATTCGCAAGCCAGTTCTTGGTAGATGCGTACTGAATACCTTTATTGCCAGTCGCTGTGTCACTTACCTTGAGCTATCATTCCGCCGAGACTTGCGCCGACGACGTGAATTTGGCGTAATGAGGTCCAACCGATGTGATCAAGAAGAGCCAAGATGTCCTCCGCCATTTCCGATGTTCTACAAGAGTTCCACATTATTAGTAAACCGTGAGTGACCACGGTCGGAATAAAAAGTAGCCCATACGTGTATCGGCCTGTTGGGTACCCAGAATATCCACAGCCGCGGTTATCAAACACGAGCATGGAGTATTTCGGCGCCAGGCTCCGCACTTGAAAGTCCCATCCGAACGAGTTGGTATTCAGTCCATTTATCAACAAAACGTGCTTCAGGGGACAGAACGGCGTTCGAGTGAGGACATGAGAAGTACCACGGTGCCAAAGAGCTGGGCACCGACTTTTTCGCCTGTCCCATGTTGCTCGTAGTAGAGCGAATGGGTCTCGAGAGGCGGCGTCCCATGAGTACGGATGGGAGCAAATCCCTTTTTAACCAAAGTGGATGGGTCAAACATGGTCGGATATTGCTCCATGTCCTAGAGAGTTTTGCAACAACGCGACGGACTCAGATTCCATGTTGGTGGGACGAAGAAAAACGCAGACTGTCAACACAGCCGCATCAACACGTTGACCACGTGCCAACCGCAACTTCGGCCGCTGCGAGTCCGCTAATGGTGGAGACTTTCGAGAGTCCGGAGATGATGGTACAGTACATACACCTTTGTAATACACGTAACAAGCGGATAAGATTTTATATTTAACTAACACTTGTAAGATGCATTTTGCGGCACCGATCAAACCACGACCTAGAATCGCGAACCGAGTCAGCCGTGCGCTCACAATATACGATACAGACAAAAAACGCACCGGCCAGCCGCTCGAGAAGTCCAGGCGGTTGATGCCCAGCTGCGTACGGCAAGAAGGATCAGCAATCATAGTCGCTGCGTTGTATATAATAATCGCGACTCACGAAGCTTCCAGCAGAGGTGTAGTAGTCTGGCAAAAGCGCGAAATGCGATCAGATACCGTTCTCAAAGTTGAGCAAGTGATAGGAGGACTTACGATAAACGAGAATCGTGCCGTCGGTATCCGTCATGATATCCTGCCCTCCAGGCCCAATGATCTGCGCAATCGAATATCAGCAAAAGAGAACCATTTCGGTAACTTCAAAAGTAGCACGTACGCTGTCGTGAGTGCCGAGAACCAGAGTCCCTCCGCCGTTGGTAAGCGCCACACCTGAGGCGTCGACGAACCCGCCAGTCGGACTGCGTCACGTGAATTTGGTTGAATTTTTTTTTCACCACGCGAAATGAGTAGCATAAAGCGCACCTGCTCGACCGCCCGACGCGGATGTTGTAAGTGCTGGACGTGCCGGCACAGCACCTGTCCCAGGAACTAAAGAGGTAGTAGAACGATCCAACTTTGAAGATGTTGCTGCCTTCGATGGCGCCGCCGCCCGCCGTACGCGTGGCGAGCGAGGTGACAGACGAGCTGAGGGGCTTTCCGGTGGTGGGGCCGAGTCTGTGCGTTATTTATGCAGTCAGTCAATCGGATGACAAAAAGGGGCGGATACAGACTGCTGGAGCTTGATGCCGGTCCAGAAGCTGCCGAGGGAGAGATACCAGTTACCGTTGTCTGAATAGTGCGGGTGAGTGATCATTGCTAGATTTGGGGCACATGGCTCACCGATGAGAAGGCTATGGAGACGACGAGTATTTAATAAATAGGCTTGTTTGCACAAGGAGTCATACACACTTGGGGTCAATGGCCTTGCGGAGAAAATATGAGCGTATGCAAAGGGACAGTCAGGAATAACTGACATTGTAATTGAGAGCGGAGGTGGAAGAGGTGACGAGCCCCTGGTCTGTCCAGCTTCCCGGCATACCGGTGGTGGATTTGGCAAAGAAGATAGCGGACTAAACCTGGGTCAGAAAAAAACTTTCGTGGTGCGACTCTGAATCACTTTCTGGGAGCCGAAGCTGGACGCGGAGTAGTACAGCTACAAATAAGCACGTATGAGCTGAAATGCGCGGAAGTAGAGTTTTGGCGCGCACGTAGAATGTGTTACCGATGACAGTGCAGTCTGGGGCCCACAAGTTTCTAAAGCGGTGTTACCCATCCGGTAAAAATCAGAAAGGAATGAGCGGACCCGTTGGAAGTACCCGTGTACTGGTCGGTCCAGGACGCGCCGTTGGGCCAGACCTTTCCGACAAGCGTCCACGCTATCCTGTCGGGCGACGTGCGGATCTCGATCCCCGGTGCAGTGGCTGTATGGCGTTGGCGACGCGTTCATATCCGCAGATCAAACAATAGGAGACTTACAGAATACGAAATACGTCCCACTGGCGGACTTGCACATCGAGGGGTCGTGCACGGCGGTGTTGCCGGTCACGCGGCCAGGGCCGACGACCGCACGAGAAAGTGTGGCGAGCGCGAACACGGGGATGAAAGATGAGAGGAAATGCATACTACTGGTGTGCCTGCTCGCCGGGAACTCTGTGCGTCAATCTTATATAGGATTCATGCGAAGGAAGAAAGACCGGGATCATGTCAGGCGCGGATTAGAGCCAGTGGGATAAAGTCTGGAGAAACGCGTCTCGATGTGGGCGGCCCGAGATATGCGCCCACGTGTCGCAAAGTTATCACGAGAATATTATAATTCTGCACGTTCTGCACGGACGGCTGAAGATGGGAGGCCCCGGGAGCGGGTCGAATGCATGAAATCATCCGCTAGAAAATTGAGCCAGGTTGATTTATCCGTCGAAGTCTATGGGCAGCGGTCCGTCGGTTTCTCGGTTCGAGTCCGTTCGTTCGCCCCGCCTGACTCGAGTGTAGGTAAGGTGGAATGGCGTAGTTTTCAGTCCGGTTACTTTCAACTCCCTTCATCCGAGTCGGAAGTTGCCACCACAACCCTTGCTTTCCTCCAATCATTTTAAAACCAGTGCCCGCCGCACCAACATGGGTTGCTATTCAAGCCATCGCACCGAGAGTTACGGATGGTAGCTCGCCTCGGGGAAGTAGGATCACCTGCGACGTCCTCAGAGGCACAGCTTGAGGTCCCGATAGACAGAAGAATCCTTAAAATACTCGCAATTCGAGAGATTCCGGTGAGTCCTGTAAACTTCTGGTTCCCATGTATATGCGGATCATTGAACTTGCGAATTAGAGCGCTCCCTCTTCAGTAAAACCGGTGAAATAAAGGCGGAGGTAGGTTGGATGATCGCGCCGGTGGAACGGAAATATGCCGCTGCTGATTGGCTCGGAGGGAACCGGAGCGTCACGAGAGATATCCCCGGAGCTCAAAAACTTTTTGCTGTGTTTCTTTCTACCGCTCGCTCTCTTCATACTTTCGCGTCCCTTGTATAATTCCCGTCCCCGCCCTTCCTCCTCAATAAAATGCCTTTCGCACCTGGTACGCCCCTTCATCTCCGCGCCCTTTCCTTCCAAGTTACTGAAATCTGTGCTACTTTAGGTGATGCCGCCAAAGGTATTTACCCCCGCTGGTCCCCGAAACTCTTGCAAGTCTGACCGAATCTGCAGGCGCTGGACTCTTCAAGACCAGATGTGCCCAGTGCCACACTGTATGTATTTCCACCTTTATCCCATCCAATAACTGAGGAATCGCGTAGCTCGGCGCTGGCGAGCCTAACAAAGTTGGCCCTAACTTGCACGGGTGAGCTGGCAGTGCTTGGTGCCCGACGCTGGTCTAATGTCTCGCCCAGTCTCTTTGGCCGTAAATCTGGTCAGGTAGATGGCTTCTCCTACACCGCCGCCAACGTCAACAAGGGTGTCACCTGGGACGAGACCACTCTCTTCGAATACCTTGAGAACCCGAAAAAGGTGTGCCTCGCACCGCCATAACTTGCCCGCGGCTGACGGACCTGCAGTACATCCCCGGCACTAAAATGGCGTTTGCCGGGCTGAAGAAGGACAAGGACCGGAACGACCTCATCACCCACATGAAGGAAGCTGTACGTGCTTGCTCGCCTACTCAATAATCCCGTTTACTGAAGCTCGTTGCAGACTAAATAGACTAGATCCAGCGGGCCACAGATGGTTATACAGTATACACGGCGGGACACTTCTAATTGCATGGTTTTTATAACGACGGTTTCGGAGTCTTACTGCTCCCCATACATAGACGCCCTCTGGCCACCTACACACCCATCTCATATTATTATTGCACCCACAACCGCTGTTCCTCTGAGAAACTGCCAGACCAAAATTTTCTACATAAGAATTTCGGCGTTGAGTCTGCCCGATGCGGAACTGTCACGAGTGACCCAGTCAACTTTTTTCTGCTTCATGTTTTCTGCTTTACACCAACCATGCCATCTGTCATGCCCTCCAAGAAAATCCGCATATTCGGTCTCTCACCCGCAAAGCCGCCTGCTCCCCAGCGCAAGCCGATCCCCAAATGGGTCGAGGTCAACGACGAAGACGATCGCATCGGAAAGCGTAGACAGCCCAACGGCATTCTGAAGCACCCTCAGGCACACAGCACCCCCCCTGGACCTCCTCGAAAAAAAGCTCGTATTTCGGGACCGGACCCATCGTCGGCCATGCAGGAGCAGCGGCGTCAACTGCCCATTGCCAAGGGTAGGTGGTGGCAGGATCTCCGCAGACGGAGCTAACCGGTGCAGCACAGGCAGGGACGCGCTGGTAGAAGAAATCCGCGCAAACGCAGTCACCGTCCTTCTTGGGGAGACTGGCTCTGGAAAGACGACCCGTATGTTCGAGTTCTCTGCTTGCCGACTGGTGTTTCTGACAACGCGGCAGAGGTCCCACAGTATCTGCTTGAGGCGGGCATCTGCGGCTCTGGTCTCATTGGAATCACCCAGCCGCGCAAGGTCGCCGCGACGACGCTTGCCGCGCGCGTCTCCGCCGAGCAGGGCACATCGGTGGGCGGCCTGGTCGGTTATGCTGTCCGTTTCGATGAGCGTGTGACGCCTGAGACGCGTATAAAATACATGACCGACGGTATGCTCATGCGGGAGCTCCTGGGTGACCCGCTGCTCAGCAAGTACGCCGTTATTGTCGTCGACGAGGCGCACGAGCGCACGTTGCGCACAGACCTGCTCCTCGCGAATCTGAAGCGCATCCTGCGCGAGCGCAATGGCCCTGGGGACGGCAAGGGCAAGGCGAAAGAGAAGAACCCGCTCAAGGTGGTCATCATGAGTGCTACGCTCGATGCGGAGAAATTCAGCCGATTTTTCTCAAAGTGCGTCCGAGATCACACACGCTTTGCGCACTGCTTGCTAACTGCACGCCACAGCGCGAAAATCATCTACGTCAAGGGTCGGCAGCATCCTGTCAAGATCTACCACGCCGCGCAGGGCCAGACGGACTACGTCGACGCCGCCCTCCGCACCTTCTTCCAGATCCACGTCGACCAGCCGCCAGGGGACGTGCTCATATTTCTGCCCGGCCAGGAGGACATCGAGAGCCTCCAAAAATCTGTCGCGCTCTTTGCGCGCCAGCTTCCGCAGGGCCATGCCGAGGTGCTCGTCATGCCCATGTTCGCCGCCCTCCAGGGCCAGCAAATGGCTCAAATCTTCACCCCGACACCCCGCAACTCCCGCAAGTGTATCCTCGCGACCAACATCGCGGAAACGTCTATCACCATCCCGGGCGTGCGGTACGTTATCGACACGGGCAAGAGCAAGGAGAAGAACTTCCTCGCGAAGAGCTCGGGGGGCGGTGAGTTTCCCTTTTCTTCTTGTTATACGCAAAATTAATGGCGACCAGGCTTCGACACGCTCCTCTCCCGCGACATCACGAAGTCGAACGCTATGCAGCGTGCGGGGCGCGCTGGGCGCGAGGGCCCAGGCTTTTGCTACCGCCTTTACACCGAGGATGCATTCCTGGCAATGGCGGCCTCTCCGCAGCCTGAAATCCTGCGGTGCAGTCTTGCGCAGGCCATGCTCCAGCTCCTCTGCCTCGATCAGGACCTGCAGGACCTCGACCTCATGGACGCCCCAGACATCGATGCCCGTGCGCCGTTCCTCCTTTCTGCCCCCATTTCTGCGACTAACTAGCATCCCAGTCTCATCCGCCCTGCGCACGCTCTTCCTCCTCGGCGCGCTCGACTCGCACCGCGCGCTGACGACTGTCGGACGCGAGATGGCCGTTTTCCCGCTCGAGCCCGCACACGCGCGCGCGCTGCTCGCGTCCAAGGAGCTCGCGTGCACGGCGGAGGTGCTCGACATCGTCGCGGTGCTCGCCGCGTCGTCCAAGCTCTTCGTCGACGTCGCGGACCAGCGCACGGCGATCGGCGCCGCGCGCCGCAAGTTCGTGCACCCCGCGGGCGATCACCTCACGCTCCTCAATGCCGTGCGCGCGTACGAGACCGTGGGGGCGGAGCACGGGGAGGAGACGGAGAAGGTGGGGCGCAGCGCGCGCAGGGAGTGGTGCCGCGCGCATTTCGTCAATGAGCGCACGCTCAAGGAAGCGGGCGCGATCCGGACGCAGCTACGCCAGACGTGCACGCGGGTGGGGATCGACTGGCGGGTGAGCTGTGGGGAGCGGGAGGAGCCTGTGCTGCTGAGCCTCGCGCACGGGCTCGCGCAGAACGCAGCGCTTATTGCACCCGATGGGACTTACAAGCAGATTATGGGGCAGTCGGTGGGTCTCTTGCTTATTCTCCCTCCTTCTTTCCCTAGGTTTCTGAGATGCGTTTGTGCAGGTCGTGAAGATCCACCCAAGCTCGTCGATGGCGGACAAAAAGGTCCCGGCGATTATCTACGACGAGCTTGTCAGGGCCCTCTCTTTCTCTTTTGCTCTTCGGCTGCTGACTCGTGTTTCCTTTAGGTGTACACGAACCAGATATATGCACGAGGCGTAACGTCCATCCCGAAGAGCTTTTTTGCGACGCTCGGCGCGTTTAACCGCCGGGCGGCGTAACTTCTTTTGTCGTTTCGTCGTTTTTCGTTGTCCAGTGTCTTCTTTGCAATTCTTTCGACGGATGGGTCTCTGTTTTCGTTTCGTACATGCTTGCAATTCGACGGATGGTCTGTCTGGGTTGCCGCTACAGATGCGTCTGCTTGCCAGCACATTTTGAATCCACACATCTCACGGATTCGGTACCATTGCGAGAAGAGGAGGTTTGCATCAAACTATACCCCCTAAACATTCCCCAGTTTTCTTTCGCTCTTCCCCTTCGTCTTTACTCATTCTCAAGCGTTGACAAGGAATCTGTGACATGTAAGTTTTAAAAAGTGTCGAGACAAGGGAACATAACTTGTTCTGTCTGGTAAAAGGACCATTCCTGCGGTTCTTAAGAACTGGGTCGTTCTCGAAGCCGCCCAGATCATACAAGATGATGCTGGCAGTTTCGGGGTAGTCGAGCACAGTCGGACGTACAGTCCAAGGGTGTCGATGTGCAGCAGTGCAATTTTGTCAATTTCATCCTTCTTAGGGGGAGACCAGGGCTGCAATGTTTTCTCGCCGCGGACGACCTTCTCCATCTCAACACGAAAACTTTCCAGGTACGATCTGGCAGTTTGTGTAACAAAAACTCGGGGTATTAGAGTTAATGATAAATGAGCAGGGCCCGCACATTGAGAGCAAAATAGCGCACGGAAACCGGCTGTAATTCTTTTCGTACCAATACATACAACTGAAAGTACATACAACAAGTCGAAAAAGTGGTCCTACAGAGGGAACCTTGCGATCGTGCTCTTGAGAACGTCTGAGATGACATCTGCATGTTTTTGAATGCAAAACAAGGAGACAGCCATCATCCACCTTCCCCAAAACGTTGTGTTGACGAGGGGGAAGGTAGCAACGAGGAATTGGTAGAAACGGATTACGAAGCGGCCCTTGACACGCTCCACTTGAGGGAAATGTGTATAGATTCTGATCTCCTGTTCGTCATAATAAATCCCATAAACCATCGATTTCTCATTGAAGAGGGGGAAGGTCGTGCTGGAGCGTAGGTCTTCCAGCGAGAGGTTGTTTTCTTTATAATGGGAGATAACGAGGAGGATGAGGGTTGCGTGCACTGCGGCGGCCATTTGGGCGCGCGGGGTTGGCTTGGTAACGTTGGGCTTGTCGTCGTCGCTGAGGCCTCGCCTTTTAACTTTTCCTTCGCCGATGATTACCACAGGTTGAATATGGTTATCTTGTCGGGGAAGGCGAATGCACTTGTTGGTCTTAGAATGCGGGGGGCATCCAGCTTCTGACCGCTGGAGAACTTTCCCGTTATTCACATGCAACGCGCAAAACAGGAGTCGCCTACCTTACAATCTGGACTTTGTTCGCACTATAGAAGATCCCACTGAGCGTTGAACCAACAACCCTCTCAACCGTCAGCTCGCTGACATTCTGGGTGGCCGAATCGTGGACGTCGATCGCGGTCAGGCGCAACAGCGATATCAAGGCGGCCTCCTTGATCTTCTTCGCCGCTATATCCACAGCCTTCGTCGGTCTCTCGTCGAGTACAAAATCAACATGTGGGTATGACGCCACGGCCGGATTGTTTCGTTTAGTATTGTCAATCCATCTGAGCAGTTTGTCCGCAGCGTTCCCCGCCGTCATCACAACGTAGTGAAGGCAGACCTTCAGCACATGGGTGTCGGCTCGTGGGTCGTCGACCTCATTGCTCAAATCCAATATATTGTTTTTCTGTGTCAGAGTCAGTCAAGAAGTAAATATAATGACAACGCGAGACCTACCAGCAAGTAATGGTCAGATATATTAACCGGCTCGAGGTCGGAGGAGGAGGTATTCATGTACATCTTTCGGACCTTTTTGATGTGATCGACAATGGCCGTTGGCTCAGACTTGGCGAATTGCTTGGTGAGCGTCGTCATTTTTGGTAAGACCCCGTCCCATAACTCGCTAGGCAGTTGGTTCTCGTCCAAGGTGATGTGCCAGCCAAGGTTCGTCATATGCTTTGCGGATAGTTGGCTGAAGAAGATCAGGACATATAGTGGCACTGGGGAATAACATACCTTGGTGATTTACTAGCAGCATCGGCAGTGGGTTCAGGGAGACCCAACCAACTGACTTCTTTTTCAAGTTTGGCGGTCATCTTCATCTGGAAATTGTTAAAATCCGAGACAACCTCGACGCGAGGTGTAGTAGTGAGGGTGTCTTGGGACGGTCGTGGTCTAGGTAGTAGTAGGCATAGGGGTTAGGTGTGACGCGATCGTGACGGCCGTCACTCTTCCTCTCGATCGCGTATGTACCACCACCGCGATTCACCTCTTTTCTTCGTTCCTCTGCTCCTGGATGCATACTACTTTCCGGTCGACTCCCTTTTTTCATACCTCACACCGAAATACACCCTCAATATGAAGAAAAACGAGACACCAAAGTCGACTGCGACCAGGCGCCAACGATCTTTGCTCTCCTCAGTATGCGTGTTTCTAGCAGTAGACCCGCCTCCCAAATACAGCAAACCTTCCGTATATGAGCCGATCCCTATCCTTAGGCTTATTTTATTGCTCCGGCATACCGTTTGGCTTACGCGCCCTGCCTTACACGTCCACGCGCTTGCTCCCATGCGCCTTAGAGACGAGGAAATTCACCACCAACTTGCTGTCTATCCTCTGTATGGTTTTCGCGCCTCTTTTGTGCGCGTATACGCACCTTTGTTTGTCCCTAATGCACGACTTGGGCTCGAGACGTCATGATGTCTAACTGCGCGAGGTGCACCCACCATGTGTGCTGTGGGCGGCTCTCCTGGCTCATCTATCACCGGGTTTTCACTATTGCTCGAGGGTGTGCTTCCATTCTCCTTTTCTTCTCCTTTTCTTCTCCCTTTCCTTTATATTCTCCCTTGTCCACATCACGAGCCACTCACTCTCGTGGGAGTGCTCCGACTCGTGCATGCCACCGTCAGGCAGGCGCTGCTACATCGCGCTGCCATGCGGTACGCCTGACGAACCCGTTGGTCGCTACATGCTAGCCCCAGCCGCGGTTTTATACGCTGTGGCCCCTTCTGATGTCGATGTCGTCCCCCCTGTGCCGCTACCGCCCGTTGAGACCTTCCCTTTCGTATTTCTGTTTTGTCTCCCCGTGCGCAGGCTCGTCCCCCTGCTCATCCACCTGACGAGTGCGGCCCCGGCCCCCCTTTACTTTACGAGCCGTCGGGCGCATTGCGCCCACGCTCTCTACGCGCGCGCCCCCACGCGACATCCTTACGGGCCTCCGGGCTTCTTACATTACGAGTCGCTCGGCGCCTTGCGTCACGCTCCTTACTTGCGCATCCCACGCACTCCCTACGCGGGCCTCCGGGTTACCTTATCTTACGAGACGTCGGGTGCCTTGCGCCGCGCTCCCTATCTGCGCACTTACTACGATCCCCCCCCCTCTTAGCCGCAATCGAGGTACCATCTTCCTCTTAGCTGCCATACTAGACACCCTTCGTCCGTGTTATGAGACGCGCAGAAGGCAGCGCCTGCTCGCACCCGTCGGCACCGTGCATGACGGCACGTTGTGACGGCACGTTGGGGGCACCCTTGTGCCTCTTCTGCAATGAGGGCATAACTGGCCCGCTCTCCGACGAACTGCGACTCTAGATCTGGTCGGCGCTTCCGCAGTGAACTTTGGTGAAGTAGAGGCTCGACGCGCCATAAAGTCGGCACGCGCGCGCGAGCGCGCGAGTGCGGGATTCCTTAGGTTGAGTATGTTCAGGGTTTGGTCTGAAGGTATTGGCCTGCATAATATCACCCGAAGGGACATCCCTTCGGGAGCTCACCCTCAGGCAGTGTCCTGCAGGTGATTGTCCGCAGGTCAGTGACTGAAGGTGCATGCCCGAGTCGCACTTCAGTCTATCACCCGATGGGTCCCGCCCGAAGATAGGGGGCTGAGTGGGAAAGCCTGGAGGGGGGGACATGAAGGGCAATGTCTGAGGGGAGACACCCGAAGCCATGTTACTGGAAGTAGAGTCCCGAAGTGGATTCCTTGCAAGGTGATACCTGGAGTCCCTTTAGGGTTTTTTTTTCAGTTTTGAGTTCCTGAACAATCTGTGTTGGGGAATGTCCTCAGCGGCGGTGTGAGTACAACCGTGTATTTAGATGTGGATATATCTACATATTTCAGGCTCTGGGCCGCCGGACAGTCCGTCGGACACTTAGTCCGCCATCATTCCCATAACTCCGACATTCTGCTGGGTTCGAGCCTAGTTTTGAGAGCATTTCCTTGTGGGAACTAGCCAGTTCAAAAGGCAGTCAAAGTAGCCAACTAGTACATCATCACCTTACCCCTCGGGCACAAATTGAGTAAGCGTCAAGTTTCAGGCACGGCGGACTCTAGAACCTTCTCCGCGTCAACCAGTCCCCAGTAACCAAACATCGACCAGCTCTTTCGAAGAGGCAATCTCGGATGGTGACGGGTCAACGTCGGTGGCAACCTCCTCGCCTCCAGGTGCAAGCTCGATATCATCCAGCATATCGCCCCAAAGGGACACTTCTGGATCTTCATACTCGGACGGACTGGGCGTCACGATGCCGGTGAAGTCTCGCAGTACAGCGAGTTCCGCGTCGACGATCGTCGGATTCCAAATCAGATCGTCCCAGAGAGAGGCAAGGTGATCTGTATGGCTCCGGATTGTCAGAAGAGCCACGATGACGCGCAGACGCGCCACGACGCTTTCTCGTTCTCCGGGAACGTAAGGAGGGAAGGTAATTTGGTCGACAACTAGTGATTGATAGCGGTATGTTGTTTCGTGAAGAAATGCGATGTGGGCGACGATGAAGATAGTCATATCGCGGAAGGCAATTACGAATATGCAAGCAGGTGGGAGAGGGGAAACTGCTAGCAGCGGCTCGGGATAGCGGTGATGTCGTGCAAGGAGGAGTGCCTCCAGATGTGGTTGAGTAGCGTGCGCTAAACACAGCAAATCTTGCCTCGTAAGAGCACAAGATTCACCATCACTGTCCTGGAGCCGCATTCCAATCGCAAGCGCAGGAGATGAAAAACATAGCGGTGCCTTGCGAGATCGGCGGACCATGTCCTCGGTGGTGGGTTGCCACTCCGGTACCAAAGCGAAATCGATCTGTAAACGATTGTCACCGAAATGGTGAGGGAAACAATGACCAGGCTGCCTAAAAGAATGTCAGAAACAGGATAACACAAACGTCGGAAAACGAACAATTTTAATTGACAGCCATACGTTCCGCGAAGCAAGGACGCCAGACAATGGAATACACCGGGGGGGTGGTATTCACATAGCAGTAAATTAACCATTGCTCTAATAACACTGGACTCAGCGTCATCTGGGGGGTTGCGCATCGGAAACAGGGGTCCGACATAATTTGCCGACAGGTAACGATTGTTGAGACTGGCCGCAGAAACCGGCTGTAGTTTAGAAGTTACGGGCGAAAGAATGGCCGAGATAAGGGAAAGCGGAAACCATCGTTCGAGCTTGATAGGCGTCCCGGGAGACTTTGGGTCCTCCGCAGGTGGTAAAATAAGGCTCTAGGATTAAGCTCCGATTTAGCAGACACACTCATCGGGGAGGCGGTTTACATGCAGTCCATTCTTGTGGAATCTCGAGGCCGGACGGTGGTCGCCAATACGCCTTCATGTGCCCGACGTACGCAATCACCTGGCTGGAAACTCCCTCTGAAGCTGTAGCTGAGAGTTGGCCGAAATTCCACAGATTTGGGTTCTTGGAGTCGTGGGATATATGGGCGGTTGCCCGAAGCCTCGCAATTTGCTCGTCGGCCGCTACCATTGCAATGGGGCAGGGTTAAAGTCGTTGTGAACGCGCATGAGGCCATCACGGTGATCCCACTCTTTTGATTTTGCTTCTGTTCGTGCGCGTAGTCCGCGCCCATCCTTCTCGTTCTCTCCGTTCGTCTACACAACACGCGTAAAAAACAAATCCACTGGCCTCATGCTTCTCCGCAAAAACCTCGCCCAGGTTCCCCCGTCTCGGGAGCTTCCGATGTGTCGCGGCCACAACTCTCAGGGAGAACTCTTGCGGCCTTGGGGAAATTAGGACCTGCGCCCAAATGCATCCCAAATGCCGACAGCGACGACACGAGCACTACATATCCCTTGTTGCGCGTGATTGCCTCTATTCCAAAAGAAACAAACCTCAGCGCGCTCGTTCCCCATTCGAAGGACGAAATGCATTTCGATCCCGGAGATCACCCTCTCTGCGCCATGAACTGGGAATACATCGAAATATGGGCTGATGATGGTGTCCTCCAAGGAGTTCGGGACAATTTCGCGAAAAGAAAGAGGAGGAACGATAAAGCTGATGCAGAACTCAGAAAACACGCCCGCCCACCCTCGTCGGATCGAGTCGCTACTTCGACGGCGTCAAAGCGCAAGAAACCGAGGATTGGGAGCTCCGGTTCCACCGCGCATGCTCATGGCAAAGCACCAAAGGACACTTCTGGCAAGCGTAAACAGACGTTGGGGCCTCAGGCGCGCTCATCTGGACGCAAAAGCGTTGCGGGGCCGGCTAGCTCGCTCAAGGCTCTGGGACGCATCCCCAAGAACAAAAACTCTCCCGCACACCCACCCGGAATCGGCAGCGTCTGGCCGCAGAGCCCCAGCGGGCTTACTCAGGCGCGCTCCCAGCAAAACCGCCTTCCGATCTCCTCAGGGCCACCAACAGCGGGTCCGTCTGGCCTTGGTCGCGCCGAGAAAGACGAGGAGGTGCCTCGGGCTGCCGATACATATTATGGCAACTGGGAGTCCACGCATCGGGGATGGGGACCGGATTCGTCTAGCCTCAGCCGTTACGAGCAGAATGAGATCTTCTCCACCCCGCCTCGCAGCGCCAGTTGCACCTCCCCCCCTCCTTCAACACCAGGATCGACGGCATCTTATGGAAGTGGGCATAGGCCCTGGGGTGGATGGGAATCTAGCGTGCAATACAAGGATGACTATGGCGAGAGGGAAGGGAACCCCTTTTTGCTGCCTGGCATTGATTACCAGGCGAGCCTGGAATACTGGTCGGGTCCCGACGAGCACTGGCACCAACAAGAGTCTAGTGACTATCCGCAAGGTACTGAGCGAACGCAGGGTGACTTCGATCCGGGCTATGACGAGCACCGCGGTCGAAACCAAACCCGAGGTGCTTGGGGCGGGAGAAGGGATGGGAGAGACCGAAGACGCTGAAGAGTAGGCTCCCGGAGCGACAAAGAGCTAGTCGATGAAGGTGGACAATATTCTTCACATACCTTACATCTTACTCTGAATAAATAAATTCAATACTCTATGCTTCGCCACCCAGCTCCTCTTCTTCCGCGACGAGACGTTCGGCCTCTAACGCAGCCATGCAACCACTGCCCGCACTCGTGATTGCCTGCCGGTATCGCTTATCCTGCACATCTCCGGCGGCAAACACGCCTTTGACGGAGGTCTGAGTGGTTCCGGGTACGGTGATGATATAGCCGTCGGGATCGGTTTGTAGCTGACTTCGCACGAGGTCGGTAGCGGGTTCGTGCCCTGCCGGAATATGAGCAGCTAAAAACATGTGAAATGTGGGAACAAACCAATAGCATAGAATAGGCCGTTGACGGGGAGGTTTTTCTCCTCCCCCGTCACGACGTCCTTGATGCGCAGGCTCTGCAGCAGGTCGCCGTCGCCAACGCATTCGGTTGCGACGGTGTTCCAGAGGACGGTCTGCGCTTGTCTGAGCGTCAAATGATCAAAACGAGAGAGAACCACAAACAATTTTCGGATTATTCAGTACACGTTTGGCCATGATTTTCGAAGCTCGGAGCTCGCTGCGCCGGACGAGAACATACACGTGCGAACCGTACTTTGTCAGGTCTAAGTAGGTGAATTTCAGAAGAGATTCGTGGGCTCGTGGGCAGGTGATATACATACAGGTAGCCTCTTCGGCGGCAGAATCACCACCTCCGATGACAGCCAGAGGCTTGTTCCTGCGGCCTCAAGTTCAGAAGTGATCAGGGAAAAGGTCGAGGGGCGTACCGGAAAATTGGAACGGCGCCATCGCAGACGGCACAGGCGCTGATACCGCTCTGCCAATAAGTCTCCTCGCCTGGGAGTCCTAACCGCTTGGCGCTGGCGCCGGTGGCGATAATCACGGTGTCTGTCGTCTCTGGCTCTTCATCCTCCTGCATTTCCCGCCAGTAACGGAAAGGGCGCGCGGAGAGATCGATCTTGGATACGGTCTCCGTAATAATCGTCGTACCGAATCGTACAGACTGCTCGCGGAACTTGTCCATGAGCTCGGGCCCCATTATGCCGGAAGGGAACCCAGGAAAATTCTCCACTAAGACATAGGATCGTCAGCATCGACGCAGGGAAAGACCGGTTGGCTCGCCGTCAGTCGTCGTGGTAAGCTGGCCTCCGGCGGCGAAACCGTTGGCCATAAAGCCTTCAAAGAGCACCGGATTCAGGTTTGCACGAGCGAGATAGATGGCTGCTGTGTGTCCTGCAGGTCCAGAGCCAATGATAACCTAGGATAGATTGATAATCCGTTCGGAAATCCCAGCCCAGCGTGCAAGACATACGACTTTTGAGTGCATTTTTGAGCTCTTTGGGACGGTTCCATTGGTGTTCGCCATCTTAGAATACTGGTTCTTTGAGCCTAGCGGTATGGCTGCCGCGAGAGTCGTATGGGAGAACTTCAAGTTGCTGAGGAATCGATACAGTTTAAGTAGAGTATCGTGATCGGAGAGCTTTCCGTGATCCGAGCTCGATTTCCGGACAAACGAAACAACGCGTCCTTTCGGCAACCATGGCCGATGTACCACCCGCAAAACGGCAACGAAGGGAGGAAACACCTGCCATACCCATAGTACGCTCTAAAATCTGGTATGACGATGGGAGTGTTGTCCTCCAGGCGGAATCCACTCAATGCAGAGTGCATTGGAGCGTTCTTGTGCAGCATTCCACAGTGTTTGCAGACATGCGCCAGATTCCTCAGCCCCCGGATGAGCCCACCGTCGAAGGTATGAAGAACGACTATCTTCATCCCGTCATATAAAGAGATTTACGAGACTACTTCGAAGGATGCCCAATCATTCAGCTCTCCGATACCATTCAAGATTTGGAACATCTTCTCTCTGCATTGTATGATCCGTGAGTCTATCCAGCTTTCGTATACCACACCGCTTATCCTCCATCGGCAGTCTTTGTTGCTCTGCTCTAACGGTGGAATTTACTCTCGCCGCCGCGATTATAAGACTCGGCAAGAAATACGATTTTCCTCAACTTGTCAAAGCCATGGTCGATCGTCTCACTTCTCTCTATCCCACAACTCTATGTGCATACCGCAACACCTTCCTTCACAATGAATATGCTCCTCGCTTCGATTGTCCGACCCTCCTAATGGACGCAATAAACCTCGCCAACGAAAATGGATTATTAGCCCTACTTCCTGCCCTGTACCTTGACCTCTTGTCTGAGCAAGATGATGAAATGGTATTGTTCACTCATACCAGAATTATCAGTCATTCATATTTAATGTAGGACGTTCTTTTGAAAGGGATCGCTCGTCCGGACGGCACGACCGCCAAACTCTCCTTTGAAAGCCAAGTGTTATGCATTCGCTCTCAAGCTGCTGTAGCCCATGCGCAGTCTAAACACATGTGGGGTTGGTTGTCGCCGAGTTATCCATCAACGGCATTTTGTAGTCTCCCGAGGTGCAAAAAACTCCGAGAAAGGCTCATAAGCAGTTTCTTTTTCCCTCGCTATGCTATTACAGGCATGGAGACCTTGGATCCTTCTTTGGGAAAATTTTGCCCCGAATGCACGGTGGTCGCGAGTGCCCTACACGAACAAGGCTGCCAAAAGTTCTGGGATTTATTGCCGACATTATTTGGCCTTCCGCCCTGGGCAGATCTCAAGAATGATATTTAGGCTAGTGCGAGTACACTCTTAGTTCTTTGTCATATTTCCGCTGACTTGGATCGAACAGAATTCCGGGTACACTCGAACAGAACTGCAGTGCATGTACTGTTCCGTGAATTACATCGAACCCCGTTTTCCGTTCAGCGAATATCGCAGCGCGCCGGTTTTGAAACGACTCTCAATGGCATCGATTGTGAGGTTTACTTTCCAGTCGCGAGGGCACACGAATTTCTTGGTGGCTCTCCAATGCAGGCTCTGACTTCTTGTCAATCGTTTGTCAACAGACGAACGTCCACGAATCAACACGGGTCGTAATTTTCGCTCACATTAATCATCGAAGCGACCGACTTCTTTCGTTCACACCGCAAGCGCTTCATTTTCATTTATTCTACCCATCACGTTTCTCGAAAATTATGCGAGAGGAGCTCCTAGATCGGAATATTAAGCTGGCTGATCGTAAAGGTACCCATTGGAGGCGGAGACTGAAGTTTGCCAAACCTTCGCGGAATCGAACGAAGAAAAAGGTAGACTAGATTAGATCGCTAGATTCCTTCGTATCCTTTGCAGCGCTTTTCCTTGATGATATGGCAATGATACCTCTCAGATAGGTAGCAGCTAGGTTGAACGTCACGGTTCTCGGGGTAAAAAAATAAATTTAGAGGTTCAACTTAGGTTCAATATTAGTTCAACACGTTATAGTGTACAGTAATCATTGACAGCAAACTACCGCCGCGTTCAATTTATATTATATAATCCGATCCAACGTCGAAATTGGTCAAAAAAAACAAACAAGAAAGTTGCTGAAGAAGGAAGTATAATGATTGCTGCCGCGCGACGTGGACTTGTCGCCTGAGGTCAAAGCGAGCGTTCTGATTGGGAGGCGTAAACTTTGTCAGTGTTTGGCAACAGCTTCCCGTTTGTTCTCCCGATGCTTCACTTCCGCTCGCTGGCCAGGCGCCCTTTGCGGCGTCTAAGCACCCGTCTTCTCTCCACTCATTCTGCGAACTATGCACAAGCAGTGCCCACAGGGTATCATGTTGTCGGACGCGATCCTGAGGTACCAAACGATCCCGACACTCACGTAGTCGTAGAGGACTACCGAGGTCAGACGGCGCACGAAATTCTGAAGGAAACGGGGCATGCTCGAACTGATAATAAATTAAGGCATTTCACGGGTACGTCGATATTGCATACGTGTGTTTTGTGCTAATACGTTGCTCCAGTCAATTTCGGGTGAGCCCGGCTGTTACAGACCATTCCGCGCAGGAGCTAATGGCGTCAGGCCACAACATCCTGCAGCTCATGGTGTGCTGCGCATGATTCTGGAACTCAACGGGGAGGAAATCTTGCGAACCGACCCGCACATAGGTCTATTGCACCGTGGCACGGAAAAGCTTATCGAATACAAGACATACATCCAGGCATTGCCGTACTTCGATCGCCTCGACTACGTTTCGATGAGTGCGTGCACATTGTTACTGAATCTATGGTATTTTGACTCCGCGCAGTGACAAACGAGCTTTGCTATTCTCTCGCAGTCGAGAAGCTGCTCAACATCGAGGTTCCCGCTCGCGCCAAGTGGATCCGCACTCTCTTCGGAGAACTCACGCGCGTGCTGAACCGTGCGTTTCTACATAACTACTACAAACCTCAGCGCGCTTAGCGACCGAATAGATCTTATGGCAATCCTGACCCACGCCATGGACGTTGGCGCCCTCACACCCTTCCTCTGGGGTTTCGAGGAGCGTGAGAAGCTAATGGAGTTCTACGAGCGCGTCTCCGGTGCACGCCTTCACAGCGCCTACGTGCGCCCCGGTGGTGTCGCTTTTGATCTCCCGCACGGGCTCCTTAACGACATCTTTATGTGGGCCACCCAGTTTGGCTCGCGCGTGGACGAGGTCGAGGAGGTCGTGACGGGGAACCGCATCTGGAAGGAGCGCACGGTCGGCGTGGGCGTCGTGAGCGCAGATGATGCTCGAAGCTACGGCTTTAGCGGCGTGATGGTGCGCGGCAGTGGGATACAGTGGGATCTGCGCAAGGTGGCGGGGTACGATGCGTACGATGAGGTGCGCCCTTCACTTTGTTTTTAAGCACAAAACTGACGTCCCCCTGCAGGTCGAGTTTGACATTCCGGTTGGCCAAAACGGCGACTGCTACGACCGGTATTTGTGTCGCGTGCAGGAGATGCGCGAGTCGCTGCATATTATTGTCCAGGCACGCTTACTTCCCTTTTGTATTCGTATTCCTCGTTGACACCCGCGCTCAGTGCTTAAACAAAATGCCGCCTGGCGCGATCAAGGTCGACGACCACAAGCTTGTTCCGCCCCCACGCGCCTCCATGAAGGAGAGCATGGAGAGCTTGATCCATCATTTCAAGGTGTGTCGGGCTGGCTTTCATCTATGCTCGCTAATGGCTCCGCAGATCTTCAGCGAAGGGTACAGCGTCCCGCCAGGCGAGACGTACAGTGCGATCGAGGCGCCCAAGGGCGAGATGGCTGTGTATCTCGTTTCGTGAGTGCCACTCCTTGTTCTTGACAGCTTTATATCGACTATGGCTGCACAGCGACGGTTCCAATCGCCCGTATCGTTGCAGCATCCGTGCGCCAGGTTTCGCCCACCTCGCAGGCGCGGACTTTATGATGCGCCGTACGTTGTTATTATTCACTTTTGCGCGCTTCCTTGACTGACCCTTTCCTTTTAGATGTGCGTTATCCCAGGCTAACTCTTTCCTTCCTTTCACTGACCCACACACAGCACTTCCTTGCGGACGCTGTCGCTATCATCGGCACCATGGTATGTCTAATTCGTTCATCTTCCCACTTCAGTGATGCTAATGGCCGCGCAGGATCTCGTGTTTGGGTACGTCTTCCATCTTCCATTCACTTTCCTCTCACCTTGACTGATTGTCGTTGTAGGGAAGTAGATCGGTAAATAATTTGAATTTATGAAATAGTTCTGCAAGTACTCTCATCCCGCAAGTGCTGTTGAACCGTCGATTTAAAATTATAGCACATCAAAAACTTCGCCTCCACCGCCCCTGAGGAATAGGCCGATTCTCAGCTGCACGAGCTCAGTATACCGAGCCTACTTTCTCAAGAGAATGATGAGATCTATTAACCTTGCAGTGCCATACCGAACCCACCAATCCTACCTAGAGGACTAGCGTGAAAGTTAAATTGCCGTCTTGGCTGGCTCTCCTAGTTTGATGGTTGTGGATGCGCCAGTGTTCCCACTTCTCTGAATCGCCCGCTTGTTTTGATTGCCTCCTCAAGTGTGTGCATTATCGAGTGAGATGGTGGGTGCACCGTGATGTTACATTTGCTGCGCTCGACTCCATCGAAGTCCGTAGTACGTACTGTCGCAGACAAGGACACTAGATGGTTTTTGAAGCAGACAAGCCATCCAGATACGACCAAGTTCGGAGTGGGCAGAAAGATGGTCGGAAGAACAAGTATAAGCACCATAGGTGAGTGAAATATGTGAGTGGTGAAGTACATCGATCACAGGCATGATCGCTGGCACATTAGTACCCAGGAAGCCAATGAACATCCTCGTAGCCCGGCTGCGGCGGCACGGGGTGCGACGGCGCAGATGACTGCTCCCTGCCATGTCCGGGAAGCCCGCGCTGCAAAAAATCATCCTTCGACGCAAACTCGCCTTCAAACCGCTGGACCGTGCCATCGTCATACAAGTAATACTGGCCATCCGTAGCAAACGCGAAGAACCCGTCCGACCCGTCGATGCTCATCGCGACCGGCTCGATTGTACCGGGGATGGCGAAGGCAGCCTTGAACATCTCGATGAGTGGGGTGCCGTCGAGCGTGTCGAGCCAGAGATGTCGGCCCTCCCATTTCTCCCAGTCAGAGGTGGGGTGCCAGGGCATAGGGAGAGGTTGCGCGGGCTTGTGCCAGTCCTTGCGGAGCGTCGTTGGTGCGGACTGTGGAGCATGCACGGTGTACTCGCGCCAGCGGCGATATAGTTCGACTTTCTGTGGAGGGTTCAAGGACCCTGGTCCCAGTACTATGGTAAGTAGAATGGACAGACAAACCGATAGAGTTCTTGGAGGAGATATCATCGTTTGCGTTGCGGAAACTCTGGCACATAATGCCCGCATTCTAAATCAAGAAGACGGTTCAGGATCATAGTGCGTGAGCTCTGCAACTGACGACTGGCAGGCATGCGCCCGGGGAATTCGTGACGACAAGTGGTGGAGGAGAGTGCGCGGTATGAACTTCATTAGTCTCCTAATATGGAGAACTTCATCGTTACATCACGCCGTAACTTACCAACGTCGTCGCGTCCTGAATATCTGCGGTCTTTATACACATTCGGAGAATTTCGGACAGCGTCCTGTTGGAGCCTGTTGGCAGAGCTGCGTAACACATTTCCTTCTAGACTTTCGTCGCGAATCTCTCGACTGTCATGATATCCACCGTCTGCGCGCTCATGGGCATGTATCAGAACACGAATGATTCTAGCTACGGTACAAGTTTGCTGGACAATGGCTCACGATGATGTTGTATGTAGTAGGCCAGGCTCACGGAGCTCATATCCAAGGTTTGGAGCGCATGTGTATGGGCTTTCAAGAGACGGACTCGCTTATCTTCGTGAGCGGGATCCCTTCTCGAGACGCTATGTGAAACTGAGGGAGCAGAAGAGCAGTTTGACCAGCATTTACTTTCATCTCGTCTTCTCTTTTATAAAACAATCCTGAATCACAGGCCTACTTAGGAATAAAACGACTTGAGATACAACGAGTTCGGTGCCCCCGAGCCTACGGCGATGACAGTGGCCTCAGGCAGCGGGGACATCACAGAGATTGGCAGGAAGATGTCCGTGGCCCAAGGAGAATAAAAAACAAAAGTGGCCAAGTGAAGCGAAGCGACGATGGAGTTGCTAAAAATGTATTTTATTTTGCATACCTGATCATCTTAGCGTGGAAGCGCCCTTTGAACTCCATGATGTGCAGCATCATCTGGTTATTCTTTGCAAACCGAATCTTCAGGCCCGTCTAACGGTCTATGCACAGCTCGTACGGCGTGCACCACGGACCAGATGTCCAACGCCGCAGCGGAGGGGAGAGAACTAAAATTCAAAAGGAGGCAAATTACCGGGGAAGCGGAGGACGCACTGATTCGAGGCCATGCCCAGGTAACCACAGAGCCCCTTCAATAAACGTCAGAAGATAAAGTAAGGGACACGGACCAGAATATTTGTTATCGTGCTTGGATGTCCACATGGATCGGACTGCCGGAAAACAAGACATCCTCAAATTTGATTTCCTTGCTTCGCTTGACGAATTTTGATGCTCTTGTCCAGCCGGGAAATGCGCGTCAGAGAAACCGAGCACAATTCGATCCGAATCCCGAGCGTTCCTCGGACCTGCTGCGCGCGCTCGAGATTCCTACGACTGTGCTCGGCCCGAACTCTGCTCCAAAATCGAAACTGTTTATCATTTTTGACTTAGCTGTAACACTAAGAAATAAATCCAATGGAGTAAAAAACGATTTCCAGATAGAACAAGTCGCAGCTTTTCAGAAATTTGCCAAAGTTCAGTTGTCGAATGTGAGCGCATTGATGAATCCTCCGGTAAAGAAGAGAGCACGTACTCATCATCCACTTAAGGCGACCCACCCTAAGTAATTTCTGCAATAATGAAGTACCATCGAGTAGGCTGTTCAATTGCCGCCGTCGGAGTACCCAAGTAATTCGAAAGCCGTTATAGCTATCTTCCCGACAGCCTACCGCTCCAGGACGATCTGATAATTGGGAAGTCGGGTGTTGAATACAGTCGCGAATATTTTTTAAAACGCCGACGATGAAATTGACATTATGTACAAAAGGGAAGGCTGCAAACTCAACGTCGACAGACGTTGAGCCCAGGCCATAAAGACGCCGGCTGGTTCATTCGTGCTCAAAATCAGAAGTGAGTAATTCCGGCCAGTCAGGAAGGCCGAACATGGAGGGAATTTTGTCCCAGCATGCCTTCTTCTGGGAATTGAACATTTGCTTCCCCTCATTCGCACACGAGTTGCACAGACATCCATCCCAGCCAGCTTCCCATTGATCCCCAACCCAAATTTCTGGAAAACGAGGTTCCTGGATAACACATTTGATATCTTTCCTTCCCGCGCTGCATTTCTCGACGGTGGTGCAAAGAGTCCCGATCGGTCCTTGACCGTAGAGCCACTCGAAGATAGTGTCGGCTTGGAGTTCCAGGATTTTGAGGTAACCTTGCAGGCATACAAGCCGTTCCGCAGGTGATAAGCCACTGGCATCATCCCCATCGCGAATCTGTCAAGAATGAGCAAATACACAATGAAACAAGACAAACAGCAAACTTTTCGCTTCATGTTGGGGACACAAACAATATCAAAGTAGACCTGGAGATGCACAGTTAGCAGGTATGCCGAAGGTTCGCCAAAAAAATCTAGATCAATCTACCGTTGGTAGGACGGAGTATAGGCCCATCTCACGCGCCAGCATCAAAACTGAGATTTCCAAATCTTCTTCAAATTTAATTTGCCGATAGGGGACCCTCTTCTGCCAGTCGGTAAAGGTGGAGGGAAATTCGACCTTGAGGCGCAGCAAGGCGTCCTTCCGAAAGCGGGCAAAATCGTATTTCTTTCCGAGTCGGAGAAAAGCGGAAACTATGGCTAAGGACGGTACGACAGCAATAGGTGGATGAGGATCCCTATGTAGTCGGAGTTTTTGAGTGCAGATTCAATCAATTATGCAAAGTGGCACGGTGAGCTTACCTTGGGTAGATCGCGTTGAGGAGGTGGATCCAGTCTTGAACAGTGTCTCCGGACAGAGCGACAATCGCGCATCCTTCAAGCATCGGCTCGTCGGGAGGGAGGGGTATACTGAACATGTCGCGGAAGACAGACGAATGGAGCGAGAGGATGCCTTTGTAGAGACGAAATTGGGTAAATTGGATCTGGAGGATGATGTTCCCGTCGTCGAACCAGTGGTCCGTAGATCTGATAATTGGTTGTTCTGAGGTCTCTGTGGCATCTGTGCTATCTGTGCGGCGCCGTTTGGCATTAGGGGCGTCGGACATGATAGTTACCGGTAAACGCGTCGGCGTCAACAAACGCAAACAAGTCCTCCTTGTCCTTGTCCTTCACTTCACTCCTCGCAAAGTCCCCGGCCTCCGGGAATCAAGATATGTAAAACCAAAGAAATTTACACTGTTGAATACTCGCCCGCCTCAGCGCCGCGCAAACGACCAAGCTCAAGTGCCTCTCCCTCGTGGGTGTGATCCAGGCCCCATACATCTTCACCTCACGGAGCTTCAACTCTAGTGAAGGGAAAGGGGAGGAAGTGACTTTCTTTTCGTTTCGTTTCGTTTCCCAGCGCCGTTGTTTCTGCTCATCGGCCTTGCCCATGTTGTACCATCTTCTTCCTCCTTCTTTCTCTTCTTTCCTTCTGACCTTCGTTCGTCCTGCTCTCCACCCCCATACACTCACTAGCTACCTTTTTGTTTCTCTTTCCAGGCGACACATTGTCACACAAGAGTCAGCCAAGCCCCAGCGGAAGCGCAATCAATTCGTTCTAGTCTTATACATTACTAAAAAACTAGTCTCAGTGCCAACTCAGTGCACAGATGGCCCAGGCTGACATGTCATTCTAATACGGATCCTTGGAGCCTGTCATAACATCTTTTTTTAAGTTATTGCCCTCGTCTTTCAGCGCGCGTCTGCAATGAGTCACGTCACGTTCCTTGTTACTGTTGGCGTCTGTCAATGACATCACCATGACAGTTCAAAGCGGATCCCGAAATATGGCGGAAGGCTTCAAGGATGTTCTCCGCAGTGCCACTGCGATTTTTTCTTGAGAGCTACACATATGCACAAGAGTGTGCGCCAAAAAAATTGAAAGCCCCGTTGTTTACCGGTTACCTTCAAACACCAGTCCAGATTAGCCAGAACTCGGTTTGTTCCCTACTCGATACAAGTATCTCCGTGCCGGCGCAGCAGCTTTGCAAGTTGAATTAATGGAATGAACGAGAGAACCAAGCCAGTAGCGTAGTAGTGGATCATATATATATCATAACGGTCTGTCCATGTCCCCTCAGTACCCCGTCGGCGGGTACCCTCTCCCCCGCGGCTGCTGCTGCTGCTGCTGCTGCTGTTGGTATGGGTTGAATCCCTGCGCGCCGTGTGGGGTGAACCCGGGCGAGTGCTGCTGCCCCCCTCCGCCATAGAGCTGCGCCCCACTGACGCCGCCCACCAGACTCGCGGGCACGCCGCCGTGGTAGTTGCTCGCCGTGTCCTCCTCCGAGTAGTTGAAGTGGGCTTTGTTGTTGTAGTTGCCGCCGCCCGGGTTGTTGTGGTCGGGCCCCGCGGCGGCCAGCAGCGGATCCTTGACCTCCCACACCGCCGCCTTGGATCCGACGGAGAACTCGAGGTCCTCGCGCTGCGGCCCACTCGTTAGTCGTGTTGCGACCAGAAAGAAAGAGGGGAATGAAGGTACGCACGGTGATGGAGTCCCAGTACTTGTACACCATCATGACGCTGAGGAGCATGCAGAGCGTGAAAAAGAAGAGGCCGTCGATGTAGTGCTTGACGGCGTTACATATGGTGACGCTGAAGCCGAAGAGCAGGACCTGCGCCGCAGCGAAGAAGGCCGCGCCAAAGACGATGTCGCCGATCGGCCAGCGGTCGTCAAGCGTGCGGAAGACGAGCACAAGCTGCGAGACGACGTAGATGGCCGTGCAGAGGATCGGCCAGAGGATGTAGATGATCCAGAGGCCGATGGGCTTGAGGTAGGTGAAGCCCGCAAACTTCTTGAAGGTCGCGATTGCGACGAAGAAGCTCACAGCGAACACGACGAGGCAGGATATGCGTAGGAACTGCGTGGGGTGGGGTTAATGCGTGCTTGAAGAAAAAAAGGTAAATTAATGCCAACGCACCCAGAGGGACAGCGAGGTGCCGTCTTCGGCAAACTGGAAGCCCACAAAGCCATTAATCAGGATGCAGCAATATGCAGCGGCAACAACGCCTGTGTAGATGGCCGCAAACCACTGCAACGACGTCAGCGGCGAACGTGCGTACGGCGTCACCCGAGTTCACTCACCTGGTACACGACATTCGATGTGGGTATAATGCCCGAGTCTAGGAATATCGCGAGCAGCTCGATGAATGCGTACATCCAGAAGAAAGTGACGATCTCTTTCCGGCCTGGAGTGCGCTTTAGCTCACCCACCCATCACAAAACGTTGAGCGCTCCACTCACCGACGGCAGTGTATTTGCTCCGAATGTGTAATATCATTATGGCGGTCATAATTATGGCGACGATGTGCACAACGCACGTAGCTAGCAGCAAGTGGGTCAACGGTGTGCCAAGGGCCCTCGAAGTGAGCGCGCCGGCTGGACTCACATAGTTGGAATATGAGGGTCCCGCCTACGTCGACATTGCGGCTATAGCAGGTGGGCTCTATGCCCTGCTCTGTGCCCACCAGCGGACAGATGACGAGTGCTGCGGTCTCGCAGATCTTGTTGAATGAGCCAAACTGGACAGCCATGGCGGGGGGAGGACCGGGTCAGTCCTTTGACGACGGCGCTGGGGAATCGAGGAGGAGGGAGGCGCGAGGTCGTCGTCGACGCTCGAGGAGAGGCGGAGGAAAGAAGTGATCAATCAGATTCAAACACGGCCAAGCTGAGATTACCTCTGATCACTGACTATCCATATGTCATCTCCGTTTTCTTTTGATTCTCTTACAGACCACCATGGGCGACTCGGGTGTCCCAACTTTTAACCTATTCGCAGGGCATCTGGGCAATCTCACGTCGTCCCAGGAGGAATCTCTTTCGGTGTTCAAAGACACTCTCGCAAAGGCGCAGCTCTACGACCCTGTCAAGCCTGCTTACGATGATCCTACTCTCTTGTGCGTGGATCCCCCGGTATCTGTGACGGATATCCAACATTTGTATATGTAGGCGCTTTTTGCGCGCAAGAAGCTGGGATGTTGCCGCCGCGCAGAAACAGTTTGCGGATGCTGAAGCGTGGCGGCGTAAACATGACGTCGACAAGCTGTTCGCGGACTTTGACTCCGCAGAGTTGGAGAAGTCCCGCAAATACTATCCGCGCTGGACTGGGCGTCGAGACAAGGTGCGTTGCGCCTCTCGGTCTGTCCTTTGTTGACCGCCCACAGGCCGGCATGCCCGTATACGTCTACCATCTTGCGTCCCTAGATTCTGCGGTGCAGAAGGAACTGAACTCTGTCTCTCATGAGCGCAGCTACCAGCGCATGTAAGAATCCTACTTACCTTTGTGCTTTCCTGCCAGCTTACACGCCATGGCCAGCATCGCCCTGTACGAATCGATGCGGCACTTTCACTTGCCGCTGTGCACCTTCCTCCCCCATCCGAACCAGACGCCCATCACCTGTAGCGTCACCATCATCGACCTCGCCGACGTCTCCATTGGCTCCATGTGGACCCTCCGCTCCCACCTTTCCGAAGCGTCCAAACTCGCCACCGCCAACTACCCAGAGACGCTAAGTACCATCGCTATCATCAACGCGCCCTCTTTCTTCCCAACCATCTGGAACTGGATTAAGGTGGCGGGCTTTACTGCATTCTCTCTTGGCTATTATTCATGGACCTACTCTCTTTAGGGTTGGTTCGATGAGGGCACGCGCAACAAGATCCACATTCTCGGCCGCAACCCCGGAGAGACGCTGACGAAACTCATAGATCCGGAGGACCTGCCGCGCCAGTACGGTGGCACGCTCGAATGGGACTTTTCCTGCGAGCCTAATTTAGACGCCGCAGCCAAAGAAGTGCTTGGCGAGATGCCCAAGGGCCCCGCCATGTTCGTAGATGGCAAAGTAGTTAGGCCATAGAAACCTTGAAAACGACAATCACGATAATGTACACACTAATCTACTGTTACTGATAATTCTACAACAAGGGTTTGACAACAGGATAATGATAAGTGCTCAACAATAACAGCAAAAAAAGAAAGCGGGATGAGTTTATTCGAATTCATCTTCTGGTTCTGCAGAGACGCCATCCTCATTCCAGACCTCGATGAACTGCAAAACATGAGCGCACGTTCGATGCAAAAGGTGAATAACCTTACCCGAGCCTTCTGTGCATCCGCATCACTCGTCGTTAGTATAGGCGTCGTCGCAAACGGCAGCCGAGTCCACGCGATCGGCTTTTCGTTCTTCTTGGTCGCGACTTTATCGCCGACGGCGCTCTTCTTGCCTGCGACGAATTTTGAGCATTTTCTGGTGAAGATGTTCCAGGTCAGCCATGGTACAGGGGGTCAAGCGTCCGAAACGCACTCTTCCGACAACGAGTAGAGGGTCTTGAGGTGTGCCTTGAGCAGCATCACCATGCCGATGATCACGGAAGCTCGCATGAGCGGGCGTTTGTCCACAACCGCTGAATCTGAAATAGAATGTTAACTAGGAGACAGCACACATCAGCGCTGCTCACCTTGCGCAGGGTCAATATCCATCGTGTCCGCGGAGGCAGCCGGGCCACGCAGATGCGACAGGAGGTGTGCAGGCGAAATTACTTCCAGAAGACGCGTCCCGTCGGTGGAGAGCACGACAGTCAGATCTTTGATCACAGTGATGACCTCCTCCTGCGTCTTGTACTCGAACGCAGCGAAATTTTCGGCCATGTAGCGCGCAAAATCGACATCATCCTGCGTCCAAGTCAGAAGGGCACGAGCGAGCAGAGGCTTGACCATCATACCTGGGACGCATCGTCTCGCTGATTCAGCTGGAAGACCTTGACCAGGGATTTCAGAAATTCTTGCCGTGTTTCCTCGCTTCTCTCGAACAAGAGAGTACCATCGTTGCAGCAATGCGATGGGCGTAGAGGAAACCAGACGGAAGCCTATCGCATAAATAAACATCAGATGAGATTCACCGACATCAAAATGGAAGCGCACCTTTTATTTGATCGGCCGTTGTTAATTTCCGTTGGTAGTCGAAGGATGCCCGCGCGCTCTGAGTGTGGCGAGTGTTGAGGAGAGAGAAATGCTTTTGGTGCAAGATCGAGTGCAGCGCACTGGCCCGCGTAGATAGGTGCTCATTTGGGCTAGTCTCCAGTGCAATGATAATGGGAAAGGACTAGAAGAGAAGATGATGAATTAAGCTCAGGGAGCATATGACATAGACGTACCTGTAGCGGGTGGGCCAGACCTTGCTTGATCGTGAACGTCAAAACGTCAATGGCTACAGCCTGTATGCTTGGGCGCGGTGACAGCACTGCTTCGAGGATTGGGTTAAGGTAGCGCTGCACGATGGCTGAACTGACACTAGGAGCTATTTAGTAGGCATAGATGAAGGAGGAGAGCTATCGGATATACCCCGAGTCAGCAAAACCGTCGGTGTTCCCGACAAGTTCGTCCATGTTGATAGCTGTTGGCTTGGCCTTTCCCTTGACGGAGATGGTATCTGTGGCCCATTAATAGCAGAACAAACAAACAAACATTCGGAGTACCCTTCAGTTTCGCAGAATTCTTGGCCGCTTCTGAGATTAAAAACTCCTGAATGATCTTGAGCAGACGACCACGACGCTCCTCATCTGGAGATGAAAAGATGTCGTCCATGATGGTCGACGAGCGTTCTAATGTCATCAGAGAGGGTTGCGCTCGGAAGAGGAAGCCTGTAGATAGTTGAGCAAACCTCGCGGACAAGTGGGTACCAAGGACGAACCTAGACATTGTAGGATGCATGTATGCAGTGCGGTATCTTGGCAGTTTTCGTACAGCTGCAAAAGACTGCCGTAGATGTGCTCAATGACGGAACACTACGAGCCATTAATATCGGGCAAGTTCTCAAGATGACGAAGAACCCACATTTGGGCTGATAGCCTCAAGGTCAGCTGTAACAGCTTGAGGATGCACTGAGACGAATATCATAACAAGTTGAATGCAAGCAGACATACCGGGAACGTCCTGGCGTACTCGCTCAAAATCGCAATGCTCGCCGAGTAATGACGTAATGACGATAACAAAATACAAGCTCCGAATGTCGGCGGGCGGCAATGGATCGGCCGCACTCCGCTTAATAGATTTTTGGATCCGCCCTAGGAAAAATAAGCCAGTGAGGAGATGACCAGGGAGCATGCGTACTGACCGTTACATGACTTCAAAAGACCTACAAGGCTTTGAAAGTCGTGGGTCAGATACTGGACTACGGTGCACATGCATGCAACTGTCTCTTGTAAGCCCTGTGGCAGGAAACAGGTTGGAACAGTAGCGCACGACTGTCCTAAATCCGCACCTGAATGTTGTTTGTCGGTTTCAGGACCATGGGCTTCAGTGCCGCTTGAAGTTCCTGCCCGAATTTGATCGCGGTCTTGGGCATATGTGGGATCGAGGCCCTGAATATCTTCAGGAGGTAGTCGGTTGTGGCCTGCTCCTCGACCTTGAGGGAAATTGAGTAAAGTGAGAGCGAAAGTGAATGAAAACATACACTGGTCCCAGTCTTGAGATACGGTAAGAGAGTGGACGCGTTGGAACCAGACAATATGGCCGGATAAGAGGCCGTAAAGAGATAGATGGTTCTAACACAGTTGTAGACGGTCTACTCGTTATATGGTGAGCAAGGATATGAGGTGAAAGTTGGGCCACTCACGAAGCCAGGGAGATCAGTAGCATCGACCAAGCCATCGATGAGAGTGTCGCAGATTTCCGTGTAGCGAGCATGTAGATTATTGGCCTCGTTACCCTGTTTTTCCGCTATAATTTGATGCAGAATGTCCTCCAGCGGTGACTGGCGGTCGTTGAAATGCGCAGAGGTGCCCATGATGACGGCGACCTTGGAAAGTAATGGCCCTTTATCCTGGTTCACTGCTGCAATTGCGGCCCGGGATTTCAAAGCGGAGGGGAGGATAACCGGGAACCAAAGTTCTTCAATCGTCTTTATAGCGAGGGTCTTTGACAGTGTCATCCTCGTCCGACATCCGCAAGACAAGACGCATAGAAATGTCGACTTTCCGGGCGTTATCATCCGTAACGGCATAAAAGGCCTTGAGGAGCTTGATTACACGTTTCCTGACGCTCAAACCCGTATCCTGCGATCTAAGTCAGAGCAAGAAGCACGAGGGGCGGTCTCTGCTTACCGCCATCCGGTCGGCAATCTTGTTGTAATAATCACCGGCTACTTCAGGCGAGTCGATCATGTATTTGCCGATCAGCTCAACTGCAGCGTCGCGAACAGCAGGAGAGCTGTCCATTAGATGACTCTCGATGGCACGCCGGACGTTGGCCTAATTCAAAAAAGTCAAATTTAGCCGCATGTATGAGGAGCGCCTTACTTCAGCCAGGATCGTTGGGTCGCTCGTGACGATCTGCCCCAGGGCACGTAGTGCTTTCGTGCGCATAAAAATTGGTGGGGCGTCGAGCGCCACTAGAATGATGTTGAGTATCGGGTGGAAGGAGTTCCTCAAGCTTTGTATGGTCCCAATCTCCTCAGCAAGTCGATCGATGCGGGTGACTTCCTCTTGAGAGCTGCGGACAGAGAATAAGCGGAACCATAAATAGAAACCGAAACACTGACCCTATATCAAAAACATCGGTAGATTGGGTCTTCCAAACGTTCTGCAAGGCAGTCTTGATTTTTTTGCCAAAGGGCAGCAGTCGGCTCTGGTCCCTAATGTTGAGGTCCTCGTCGTCTTCTGGCTGCGAAAGCCACAGGTTGACCCGATCGAGCGCGTTGGCAAATTCTTGGCCCAGAGCGACCGCGGTAAGCTCACGAGCACTCTGAACGCGGGTTGTTGAGCTAAGGCCAGAGGTTGCAACATCAATTGCTCACATCGTACGCCTGGTCCTCCGAAGATCGCTTTGAAAGATGCGCCGCGACGTCTTGGTGACTGGTGAGCAGCCTGTCAAGGCGCTTCGTGTCCAAAGCCGTTACAATCTATTGAGCCGTCAACATCAAGTCATCACAGCAAGACAAAAAGGGTTACCTCATCTAGTGGTTTCAGTGGCTTCGACTTGGGAGCCGAACCATCGTCGCTTGGTTTAAACTTCAACATGCTCGTGCGGATGCGGGCAGCAATGACACCAAGGTGGTCAAGGGCCATCGTCTTGGCAGCGTTGTTGTCCACGTGAGTTGTCTTCACGTCGTCCAGGGAGGAGAGCTAAATAGCAGTCAACTACAAGTCGGATTCAATAACAAAAGGTAAAGAACCATGAACTTGGAGGCAATACTAAGGAGGAGAGTCGCTGCGGGCCACTCTGGCCAAAAAAGAACGACAAGCAGATCAGAGATTAAGTTGTCGAAGATAGCGCGATACTCGGCCTCGTTCGAGTTCTTGGTCGCCTTGCCTTTCCCAGATCTGAGGATAACAGTAAGTGGTGGCCCATTAACGGCGAAGGGCAGTCCTAACCGCTGGGTCAAGAAGATGATGATCTTCTTAGCAGCCCTTGGTGGCAGAATCCAACCCGGTTTTGTACAATCGTATTTCCTAAGCAAAATATGAAACATAGGCCATAGCCCAACAAGGTGGAACTCACCTCAGTATCTTGCTCATCCAAGAACGCTTCAGCGAATTGGCCCTGGCTCTGACTTTCTGAGATGCTCTCTTGCCTCCGTAGTGCAAATTTGTTCTGTCGCTCCTTGGCGATTTTCTGCGCCGAGATGCGTACATCATGGGCAGAGGTTTGCACGAGCTGAAGGAGTAGCGCCGAGACCGTCCGGATCGAGCGCCCGTCCCGGAGTCTGCCCGAAACCGCGTAAGAACATACACTCAATGAGAGCCGTGCTCGCTACACCAACCTGAATTGCCCGGCCTTCTGCTTGGTGTCAGAAAGCTTGATCAAAGAGGTCAATTATCTCCTCAATAATCCACTCTCTCTGGTCGTCGTGATTCGCAAAGATCTGGCCAAGGAAAAGTAGTGATCAGTGCTATTCGTCCCGATAGGCCAGCATATCACCTACGGCCCGGATCAAAGAAAGCGCATCAAGTCGTAGACCTCGCATAGCGCTCTTTCCGAACGTCTGGATCACCACGTTCTCCTTCTCCTTCTTCCCACCTCGGGTTCACCCGAATCTGCGACGAAGAACGGCCCAATCGCGATGTACACCGCCTGGATGATGATCGAGTCGGACATGGCAACAGCTTCCGCGTTCACGAGCGTGCTTAGACGGGGAAGCACGGCGGAGAGCGCTTGAAAACGTCTCACTCAGCACTTGTTTGTGGGGCCCCCTTGTAGGGTGTGCTGGAGTAGCATGCTACAGGGAGTTGCGGATGCAGAGGCCTCGACGAAGGGATAGATGACCTTCGTAAGTTGATTCTTCACCGCGCTCATGCACCCCGTGATAAGTTCTTCCGAGTATAGCTAACGCGACATAAATAACGGTTTTGAGAAAGGGGGAAGAAAGCAACGTACCTGCTTCGTGAGTCTGCCAGCCCCGAGGAGCGCAACGCAACACTCCGCCGCAAGGATGCTGTCTCGAGCGGTCTCCAGCGCACGCTCTAGCTTGGCGTAATCTAGATCAGTTAATCCCACGGGCGGCGCTGTCCACCTCCATCTCTGTGGGCTCCTCTTCGTCCCCGCTGTGCGACTTTGAACGCCGTTTGCCCTTGCTCTTCTTTGCAGGCTTCCGTGGAGACGCTGGTGCACTGCCAGGCACGGGAGCTGCAGGCCCCGCAAAAGGATCGAGATCCTCTCCAGCTTTGGTGCTGCGCTCCATCGTCTTGAGCAATCGTGAGAGCATGTTCGTGTCCAAATCACCAAGAGTCTTATTCCCATCCTTGGAGCGCGGTGTGCTCGTGACGCCGGTATGCCGCACGCGCTTAGCAGGGTGTACGATTTGGGATACGTACTTTGTGACCTTGCGTATGAAGGCGGGATGCAGGAGCGGGCGAGAGCAATCAATGGTTGTTTGTGGGGAGAAGAACTCGGTGGGGAGCGACGCCAGGTCAATATCGGGTGGCAGCGCGTCCTCCGCCTCGAACAAGTCGTCGACGAGCCCAGTGAGCTTCTCGATGGGCAGACGTTCGTCGCGATCGCCGGTGCGGCGTGCAGAGGTGACCCGGCCACCCGAAATGGAGGAGCGACGGTGGGGAGTGTCGTCCTCAGAGCCGTATCCGCCCAGATCGTCAGGCGAGTCCGGGGGCTGCATCGTACGCATCTGAGACTTGGGTGTGGTGGTCCACGGCCTTGGGGGCACATCAACATACGCCATGGTGACACGGGGCCGCGAGGGCGTGGATAAATTAGAGCGCGATGAGCTAGGCGTAGAGAGCAGGCTAGCACGCGACTTCGACGAGGTGCTGGGGGTTATGGGGACTGGTGGGTTGCTGCGCTTTACATGTGGGGAGTTGAGCTGGGTGTCTGATTTGCGTTTCTTGGGAGTGAAAACCGGTATGATTGCGAGTGGATCAGGGCTCTCCTCGACTCCAGGAGGCGGCACCCAGGTCTGAGGCGGTGTCATGGGTCGTACGATTGGTCTAGTTTTCAGAGCTAGGAACCGGGCGGAAGATTGCTGGGGTTCACGGATGATTTGTGAGGCGATGGGGTCGGGGCTTTCCTGCTGTATGGGCAACGGTGGTTTGGCCTGCAGAGGTGTGACAGGCCGCGCGATGGGCCTGGGCCTTTGAGCAGGCGATGGGTGCTGCTGAGGTAGGGTTCGCGGCACCGACTGTTCCTGGACCGCAATTTCCCTGGATTTTTGAGTAAGAAGGTCGTCGAAAAAAGCAGGCGACTGGTGGGGTTCATACACAGTCCGCGGCTGAGATGGGGGAGGGCCTAGAGCAAACGCCAGTGAAGAGGAAGAGGGCATGGATGAGGGTGGTGGCGGCGTTGGGTAAGCGGCGGCAGGAATGGCACGCTGCAAAATCGCGTGAGCAACGGGATTGGTGCGAAAAGTCGAGAGATGGGCATTGTTCGGCGTCCAAGCAGTAGGATATGGATAGGAGCTGTGGGGAAGATGATTAGACCGTGCGTTTTACATCGGAAAATTTGGCCCCAGCTCGGTGCTTAAAACATAAGCCCCAACACAAGACGAAAGACGTCAAAGTTGGGGTCAAAGTTGGCTCCGAGTTGGGGTCGAAGATTCTGCTTGAAAACATATTTAACTTTACTCACTGGTCGGCCTGCTGAGCTATCATTGCAGTGGCACCGGTGCGGGAAGTCTCCCAGTAGCCAGAATCGTTGGCCTGAGACGCAAGATATTCGACTTCTGGGGCGTACTCGGTGTACGGTGGTGGGTTCCCCTGTGGATATCCCGCGTAATAATGAGGTTGGACAGAGGCAGGAGCAGCCGCGCCAACTGAGAGGCTACTGAGATGCCTGGTGACTGTTTGGGGTGAGACTTGAGTATATGCGCGTGTACAGCGCGCGTAAAACTAACTGACCATGCGTGGAGGGATTGGCAGACGCCATGGGATAAGCTGCAAGAAGACGATGGGAGTCCTGCACAGGATCCGCGCTCTGCTGCGACGTCCCATGCGCCGCGTACCACGATCCCGATCCCGACATTATTTAGGCGCGTCGGGGGAGAGGCAGGATGCGCTCGAGGCTGCAGCAAAACAGAGCCAAATCCTCCTTTTTCTTGTCGATCGCAGCTTTGAACTCCTCTTGAACTCCTCTTTGGCTACACTATCTTCACGGTGCATTCGTGGCGACCCCAATATACTGTCTCAAGGCGATTCATTCTACGGCTGGTTCTTCAGGATCAGGTGGCAGGCAACTCCGGCTGGTCGGAATCTACTTAGTACTTCATCAGTAAAACATGGGTCCACTATATGCCACTACACGGCACTATGTAGTGGCCATAGTGCCATAGTGGCTGTAGTGCAGGTCTGGGTATGCATAGTGCTCCATAGTGGGGCCGCTCCACTATGAAGCACTACACGGCACTACGTAGTGGGGCCCTGGTGCCCGTTCAAACAAAAGAAATCATGTTTTAATTCTACTATTGTTTCTTACTTACGACTTCTTACTGTTTCTAAGTAACTAAGGAGTTCCTTTGTAAAGTAACTAATCTAATGAGGTTCTATTGTAGCTAACTATCGAACGGCGGGTAAACTACTAATGGTACACTACTTGAGCAAAGTTTTTTAAATGCTGCAACTGCTGGGATTCGAACCGGCGACCTGTCAGGTAGGTTACATAATACAGTGATAACGTGCAAAACCAACTGCGCCACGCAGTCCATATAATACCATGAATTGCACTAGCATTTATGGAAGACTTCCGGTCCATTAATATAATTAGTACTGAGGCAATCATGATTCGTCGCGCAACCCAATTTGGGTTTCCGACACACTATAGCAGGTCAGCTCACTCATGAACAAAACAAAAAACTTGAAAAAGCCAATCCCAAAAGAAATGTTTGTGGTAGTTATGTTCTAATAGCGTTGTCTTCGGGTCAAAACCGGCAAACAGCAACCTTTAGTACCGGCAATTTTGCACACAAAAACTTAGGTGAAAACACATAGCCCTACATAGTCTCCCATGGGCCATTATGTAGTCCTATATAGTCCCCTGGCACTATGTAGCACTATACAGTCCCTGACCACTATGTAGCACTATCAGTCACTATGGAGACAAGGCCGCACTACAGCCACTATGGGAAAAATCACGTTTTACTGATGTTACTTCAACCGTTTGGTGTGAGCTTTGGTTTGCTTCAAGTTGTAGAAGAGGGGACTCCACCTATAAGTTATTCATTTTGATTCGGCTGTTTCCCGTGGTCAGGCAACTGCAGGAGTTCCAGCCCGCTGGGGGAGAGACTCTGAGACAAAACCAGAGAAAAATGATGATCAAAATATTCTCCAGAGACGTTCGGACTTGGGCATCAATAACCCATCTGTCTCTGGATTCCGGCAGATTCTGGGTAGTCAGAATGCTATTCTATTTTTGCAATATCGGGATAATTTGTGCACTGAAAACCATAATTCCACAGGCTGAGGTCTGAGGAATATTCATGTACCGCTCTTTCAAGCTGTATGGCGGTGGGCTGGCTACCGAGCCATAGTCAAAATTACGTGCCATCAGACCGCGCCGCCGCAGGCAGGGATAATGTTCAAGTTGTTCTTTAACAGACATTTAAGTAACTTGAGGAGCTCTACTACACATTCTAGGGACGCACGGACCGGTTTAGACTCTCCGAGACAGAGTAGCCTACTTGAATAGCTTGTCTATGGCCATCAAATTTGTCTCTGGCCCGCCGCCGCTTGCATCACTTTTGTCTCTGGAGAATTCTAAGCGGCTTCATCACTGCGTCAATTTTGTCTCTGGAGAATTTTACGCGGTTCAATCACTGCATCAGATTTGTCTCTGGAGAATTGATCCCAGCGGGCTGGATGCTCTCGGCAACTGTCTTCACCTCGTCTTCGGCGTTGTCGTCATCTTCGGGCATTGCTTCATAATAGTTCATCATCAATGGAACTCGTCGCTCGGAAATATGCCGACCCCGATTGCAGATTATGATATTTACGCTCCCGCCTTTCCGTGGCTTTTCCTAGACTCGAACCAGTACCTTTTCGCAAGATCAAAGACAGTATGAGCTATTCCAACATCATTGGTCAAATAACTACTGGCTCGAGTCTAGGCTTTTCCTTGGTGCTAGCTTGTGGCCACTTTCGATTTTTTACCAGAAGCCGCCCATGCATCGTGACGGGAGTTCAGGTACCTGCCTATGTTTGCCCGATGCCATTGATTGCCGCCAAATTACCTTTTTTTCAGAGTCCCGGAATCTACACAGCGTTGTTTTCGGCCATTCGCTCCACCCTCCCGCTCAACCAAATGGATTATAGATCATACCTGAAACTAATATGCCTGTACTGAGGAATGCAGTCCCATTTTCCGTCTTCTGGTGACTTGGAGATGCTCTCTGCCATTCCATCCGTCTTTTAGACTGTGCGCTTAGCAGCCGCGACCACCCATGTTTTAACGTTTAACCCTCGCATCCTTCACCCAATTTTCCTTCAACATCAATCTTGAGGCATCAAGAAGAGGCTGACTGCGGATGATCTTCAATTTACGTAATAAGGTAAAAGTCCTGGTTCCCCGACGCACACCAATATTATCCTTGTCACTTTTTAAAATCCTTTAGTTCAACCCTCGCGCCCGGTCCCAAATCAGTCAACACCCGAGGCCAAGTATAAAGGCGGTACCGGAATTTTCAGCTGCAACCTACCAGCACTTCCATCTATGAATCCGTTCATACAATCCTGGACACAATCTAGTTATAACGCGGCAGACGCGATTATTTCTCCGCTTTCCTCTCCCAGCTTTCTCAAATTTACCTTTTTGTTTCCCGACGCAACAATCTTGAATTCCGCTGTAATTGGCCCCGACTCGCGGCCGTGTTTCTATGTCACAACGGATTCGTGCACCTCTGGCATCTCTCTGATTCAAAACGCCAATTCACAGAACATCGCGATCATCGAGTGGCGCCAGCACCCTGTCGTCGAGATACTTGAAGTCATCCCCAAACGACACAGTTCGCAATGGCTAAAACTGTCTTCAGATAAAAGGTATAGGTTCACCTTGCCCTTGTGTACGGGAGCTTAAATGAGCTAGCAGGTATAGAATCATGAACGCCCAAAGACAAGGCTTTAAAATTCTACCAAGAGACGACTATATCGGTGTATGTCTATCCAGGTTGAGACATCGACGCATTTATTTACTGACACCGTCTCGTATCAGCTATACACAATCACCGCGAATCCTCAACTCTTCGGTCGCATATCACAGAGCTCAGAGGGCATAACGTTGGAAGTGAGGACTGAAGCAGCGCAAATCGGGCTCATCGATGCTTTTGTTACTTTGACGGTGCTTCTAATGTGCGGGCGAAACATTGACTGATTTATTTCTTCCGACGAAATTCGATCTTGAGATAGGCTTTAGTCTTACATAAAGCTAGACATGTAGCAAATATTCCTATGTATGATCTGCGTGATGGCTCGGAACGTATGTTGTTGAATTGCATAAAGAACGTGCTTTTTGGCCGTTTCAATGTGGGAAAACTTTGAATGTGTCCGCCGCATTATGCAAGTTTGTTCTATCGTGGCGGTGCCGTCGACGTTCGGCAAGGTGTGTCCGACGCGCGCATCATCACATCATCACATCATCAACTAGTTCTCTCGTCGTCCATGTCGAGGATATTTCTGTGTCTCCTCAATACACATACTCCACTGAAGCTGCTGGTCGGGCTACTTACTCGTCGCACAGGCAGTATGTATATCGATTATGCAGTGTTGAAATACTTACTACTAGATCAAACGCCAACATGAGATTGACAGGTCTTGTTTGCATAGGGTCCACTTTGATAAAAGGCGGGAGTCTGGAGGGTGCGACGAGCGCTGTCTTCTCACTTGCATCTCTTACAACCACCCCCTTCCGCTCATTACTTCTCTTCTTCAGCCTTACTATGTTCGGAGTCCTCGTTGTTGTGCTTTCGGCCATTCTTTCCGTTTGCTACTGCCCAGAAGGGCACTTTCACAAATATAGCTGATCCTGTGGGCGTTGTGCAGTGTCGTAAGCGTCTCAATATGCGCGGGTCAACTTTCGTTCAATGTCTTTCCAGTGCCCTACACATTCCAATGGACGGGAGGTGAAGCCCCGTGGGAAGTGACTGTTGAATCTACGTGAGCTGCATAAATAAATAACTGGCAAGGCCACTAGCTGACGAAAATGTTATAGACTGGGTGAACATGTATGACGAAAATTATCACGACCTCTCTGCCGTTGAACTTTTATTCAGTACTTGGAAAAGACTATGCAAACCAATAGCCTGACTTGGACCCCAGAATACGGTGTCAATGCTACTGCCGACACGCCCGTCCGGTTGTGAGTGAGCAGACATGTTCTCTTTTCTCAAGCAATTTAAATCACTGGTAGCTGGGTGATAATTTCGGCCCAAGGCCTTTTCTCAAACAGCTACTCGACCCAGGAAAATATTACAGCTGGCTCTATTGCCGTCGATAGCACAGGGTATGTATCTTTTCTCTACGACACTTTCTTAACCTTCTAATAGTATTTGAAGTCGGTGCGCTAATGCCCCGCCGTAAGCCCATCTTGAATATTTTCAAATGCATATTTCCCTAATAAAAGACTTTCCCAGCTTGACTACCTCAACCAGTACGACGGTCACCCTGACTAGCGTGTTTACCCCTCCAACGAACTCTTTTACCCCAATCACCATTTCGGGGGAAAGTAAATCGTAAGTTGTCGTCGCTCAGGTCGTTGGTTGAAGTCAAATAAAGGTGTTCCAGCGTAAACCCAGTCACCGCCGCAGCTGATTCCACTACATCGGCTTCTGGGCCATCCGGCTCATCCGGCGCAACAGCTACAGCACCACAAAATATTGGCGCGTTTGCTGCAACCGTCATTAGCGGACTGACTCTTTTGGCCTTGTGGTGAGGTCAATATGCAACCATAACAGATGCGGCATTCATGCCACTTGCGTCGTGTTTGCTTTCACCACGCCAAATATCTCCCTTATCCGTGTGAATTGACATTTCAATGCAAATACATATAGAGGACACTGGGCTGAAATAGCGTTGCCCGAGACTGGCGACGAAACAGTGCACACGTCTGTCTAAGTGGTTCTAGTAGTGTAGCTCGATGTGGTCACGCTGACAGGTCAAAGTTGAACTAGGTCTTTCAACCGCGAGGTATTAAATTCCGTGACGTCTCAAATGCAATTTTCAACCTTACGGGCAGGGGCGAGGATATCCTATTGTTCATCGGCTATCTTTGAACATGTGGAGTCTGGCTACCGGAGACTAAGGATTTCTCAGTCTTACTTGTCCATGATGCATGACGTTTCGTCGTCTCCTTTCGGCACTGGCGACAGCGATATCATTAATCAAGGGGACCCACAGCAGTCAAGAAATCAAAGTCCACTCCGTGCTCTGCCTGATTGACACTTCGCTCGTACAATCCTCCATACCCTCGCTTTTTCCTTGCCTTCATTGCCGTATTTGCTTCGTTACGTTCAGCAATCCTCCGCGCAATCTCCTTGTCAGAAACGTCGAGCCATAAAACTCTGTTCTCCACATCACACCGAATCATGTCGCCGTCCTGCACTATGCCCAAGACGGAATCCGAAATGACCGACTCCGGCGAGATGTGCAGTACGATTGTTCCGCCCGCTGTACCAGACATGCGCCCATCAGACAGCCGTAGCATGTCCTGCACTCCGAGAGCCCCAAGCTTTCGCGGTATCGGGATCAGTCCTGCCTCCGGCATCCCCGGGTGCCCGATTGGCCCAATGCCTTTGAGCACAAGTACGGATTCCGCCGTTACGGGCAATTCGGGGTCGTCGATGCGACGGGCGAGGTCTGCCGTGTCCGAAAACACGACGGCAGGACCTGTGTGGTTGAGAAGACGCCGATCTTTCGAAGCAGATGCTTTAATTACGCAGCCCCCAGGGGCAAGGTTGCCTCTTAGGATCACAATGGAGGAGCAGGGGTATAGTGGGTTCGATAGTGGGCGGATGATTTCTTGTGAATAAGGGAAGTTATGGGTCCCTGATAAGTCGAGGACTTCACCGAGGGTTTGGCCAGTTATTGTTTGGGCGGATAAGTGAAGGAGAGGACGTAGAGTCTGCAAAAGGGCGGCCATTCCGCCAGCGTTGTGAAAGTCTGTCATGTACTAAAGCGGGTTGAGTGATGAAATATGAGAGGATTTATTTAACCAACATTATCTCCGCTCGGCTTCAGGTCCACAAGGAGAGGCGTCTTTTTTCCAATTTCATCAAATGTATCCAGAGTAATTGTCCCAGCGACATTGGGATGACGATTTATAATTGCCAAGAGATGCACAACAGCGTTCGTAGAACCACCAATGGCTTGTAGAACAGTTATGGCATTCAGAAAGGACTCTTTCGTGAGTATCTCTTGGGGACGATGCTTGTCCGACACCGCAGATACTGCATTCTTACCAGTCTCCTCTGCGACGCGAAGGCGAGTGGCGGAAACAGCTGGAGCAGATGCGCCACGAAAGGGCATGAGCCCTAGAGCAGCCGTAATGCATGCCATCGTGCTTGCCGTTCCCATAACGCCGCAGGTTCCAACCTACACTCCGAAAAGCGTCAGTTTTCATGCCATCTCGAAGTTCAGGCATACGGTGGGAGCGAGTTCGTCATTTATCGCAGCAATGTCCTCGATGTCCATGATTCCTGCCCTGTACGCCGCCCAGTTATTTCTGCAATCCGTGCATGCCCCGATGCGTGTGCCCCTGTGTGAGCCTGGCATCATTGGGCCGGTAACAAGTGGAAGCACCGGCTTGTTCGCTGAGATGCCTCCCATGAGCTGTGCAGGCACCGTTTTGTCGCAACCACCAATCATTATGCCTGAGGTGCCGTTTAGCAAAATTTCGTCCATGGTTGGAAGAATGCTAGATATATACACGCATCCAATGGTTGAGCCTTGATCATCTCCTCCGTATCCATGCTCATGAGGTTTCTCAGATACATGCTGGTAGGCGAAGCAAAGGACTCGTGGAGGCTGATCGTGGGGAATTCAATCGGCAGGCCACCATTGAGCTGGACGCCCCGCTTGACGGCCTCGATGAGCTGCGGGATGTTCGCGTGGCAGGGGTTGAAACCAGAGTGCGTGTTGATTATTCCGATGACCGGTCGAGTAAGAGCGTCCTCCCCGTATCCAGCCGCCTTGATGAATGCTTTACGCAGGAAGAGCGAGAAGTGTGCATCCCCGTAAGCCGTGAGGCCCTGGCGAAGTCCAACTTTTGTGTTCAAGGGCCGTGAGAGATCGTAGTCCTCGAGTGGGTCGGCGGGGTTCGACTGAGTTGAAAGGGACATTGCGAGTCCTTGGGAGTCCTAACAACATGATCATTGAATGACGCTATGTGGAAAAGGGTTCCGGCGCAACTTGGCCCGATTCCCGTACCAATCGCTGTCCGTCTGCATTTGATTTCTGCTTGAGGCTGAGTATTCAACATTCAAGTATTTTGTAGTTTTTTTTATATCTTTGACTCCTGGAGCCGGTACTTTGCGAGGAGTGAAGTGAAGGGAGGACTTGTTTGCATTTGTTGATGCCCACGCGTTTACCGGTGACTATCATGTCTGACGCGCCGAATGCCAAACGGCGCCGCACAGAAAACATAGATGCCACAGAGACCTCAGAACAACCAATTATCAGATCTACGGACCACTGGTTCGACGACGGGAACATCATCCTCCAGATCCAATCAACCCAATTTCGTCTTTACAAAGGCATCCTCTCGCTCCATTCGTCTGTCTTCCATGACATGTTCAGTATACCTCTCCCTCCCGACGAGCCGATGATTGAAGGCTGCCCAATGGTCACACTCTCTGGGGACACTGTTCAAGACTGGACCCACCTCCTCAGTGTCATGCACCCCAAGCAAGTAGTACTTTCAAGTTCAATGTTCACGAAAAAACCAGCTAAAAGGATTCACACAGATGCCTGTCAACATCGGTTCCGCGGGTCGCTCTCGTTGCGGCTATGCTCCGCTTGGGGAAAAAATACGATTTCGCTGTGTTCCGGAAAGACGCTCTCCGGCGCCTGCGCGTCGAGTTGCCCACGGAGCTCGTCTCATTGGGCACATGGAAGGAAATCCAACTTGAAGATGACATGGAATTCGCCATTCTCAGTGTGGTCCGAGAAGTCGGCCTCTATTCAATCCTGCCCTCATTACTATACCTCCTTGTTTCTGACAGGGATTATATGAACAAGGTGTGCTCTGTATTGTTCCACTGTGCTACTTTGCCCGCTCATGTTGTTCCCAGATCATTTACGACTCCAATGTTGAAATCGCGCCCGATGATCGGCTCACCTGTCTTCAAGGCCATTTCAAGCTCATAAACCGCCAGGCTGAGACGACAATGTGCTGGCTGAATTCTAGTACGACGCCCAGCTCCGAGTGTAGCTCTCCCGCAAAATGCATGGGAGGCATGCGAGACCTCCTCGCCCTCCTCCATGAAGAGCGACCACTGGACATCCTTGCAGTTGAAAACTGGGATGATGACTGGGATACCCATATGTGTCCGGAGTGCCGTCAAGTTGCTCAGGATAGGGTCAACAATGGTAGGGAACAATGCTGGAAGGAGTTGCCGTCCATATTCGGACTTCCAGATTGGTCCGAATTAGCGTCTTTAGACTTTGAATAGCTCTCCAATTACGAGTACTCGCCGAACCCGAATCTGATATATCTTCTGGTGTGTCCTCGACCCTGTATACATTTTTTTTTCTGACCGGAGAATTTGTCGACAGAGTCAACAACTAAAGTTGGTTGTGGCGAATTTCTGAAAGGTTTCTGAGGGAGAACCATTTTTCTTCCTTTATTGTTCCATTGTTTGTCTTCTTTCAGTGCCTAGAATCGACGATAGCTAGCATCTCCTCCTCCTCGCTCCTCAAGGACAACTGATCCGAAGGAAGTCATGTTCGACGATTGAATACCTCGTTCGCTCTGTTGTTTTTCTGAACTCGTCTGTGATACCGTCAGTCAGTGACTCCTGCCTTGGCCTTCTAGGATCTATAGAGTCCAAGTGTATGCATTACCGAAATACGGATCGAATTTAAGTTGAATCAAGGTTGAACAAGCACAAGTCATGACGGGAAGGAGTATCATAGTATGGCCTTGGCTTTCAGGACCGCCACCCAGTATATTGAACCTCTCTTTTGGCGGTTGGGGTTATTAATTATCCTGGTTCAGAGGCATCATGCATTAACACTCGAACAGTTGGAATCCATTGAGAAGTGTACACAGAACCAAATACCCCTGTGCGCTTTTCTTCCTCACTATCATGTCCGACGAAGCGAACGCCAAACGGCGTCGCGCAGACAACAAAGATGCCGCAGAGACTTCAAATCACCCAATGGTCAGATCTGAGGACTACTGGTTCGACGACGGGAACATAATCCTGCAAGTCGAATACACCCAATTTCGCATCCACAAGAGCCTCCTCTCGCTCCGTTCGTCTGTGTTTCGTGACATGTTCAGTATTCCCCAGCCTGCGGACGACTCGGAGCCGATGCTTGAAGGCTGCGCGATTGTCGTTCTGTCCGGAGACACTGTTCAAGACTGGAGCCATCTCCTCAACGCCATCTACCCACAGTGAGCCCAATATACCTACATCGCGCGGTCGTCATCGAACCAATCTGCCTAGACATCCGACTCCACCTTCTGAGCAGGTTCCGTCCTTTGGCATAGTATCCGCTCTTCTTCGACTTGGAAATAAGTACGATTTCCCCTTGTTCCGCAAAGACGCCTTGCAGCGCCTCAGGTTCGAATATCCGAACACCTTCGCCGGCTTGGAGAGTAGGAATTCAGAAGCCTATGAGCAAATATCGGATGCAGAGTGCTTAGAATTATCAGTTCTGGATCTGGCGCTCGAGATAGGCCTACACTCGGCCCTTCCAGTGGTATCCAGATTCAGTGTAGATCATTCAGCAGATCTGTTAACTTTGTCGTCCCAGGTTTATTTGGATATTATCTCCTACGCCGAAATCATGCGAAAGGTCGCCCATTTCAAATTTGTCTTGTTTCTTCGCATCTTCTGCTCATTTTTCTTCTTTAACAGGTTCTAGACGATAGTAGTCATAAACTTCCACCCGCGGAACAACTTACATGCTTTCGGGGACACTTGAGACTCATGGACCTTCAAACCAGCACCATAATGGAGTGGCTCTATCGTGACGAACCAGTCAGCACCAAATGCACCCACGTCGATGAATGCAATACGGGGCGGGATGCCATCGTAAAACTCATCCATGAGGCTCGAGATCCATTAATTTGGGTGGTACGAAATTGGTGGGATGAGTGGGACGACCACTTGTGCATCCCGTGTCGGAAAAAGGCGAAGAAGATATTCGAATCTGGGCGTCAAAAATGTTGGGACCAGCTGCCCTCCATCTTCGAGCTTCCTGGCTGGCCGGAACTATTGGCTGCTGATTTTGATCATGAATGAACGAGCTTGCGCTTTTGCCAAGGCACATTCAGTAAGATAAAATGTACACTGAGACCTAACAGTTGAAATTTGTTTGACACGAGCGAGCGAGGTTCGACTCAGGGTTGAAAGGGATATCGTGTCCGAGTCCTTGGGAGTTCTCTTTAATGACGACATGCCGAAAGGGCTGGTGCAACGAGGCGCCCGATTCCCGTACCGTCTGTGTTGGATTTCTGCTTGAGGCCGAGTATTCAACATTGATTCAACATTTCGAGGTTTGTTTGGTTGACAATGATGGCATCTTGTCATCATACTGCAAATACAGCCAAACACACGCGTCTTTCTTTTCAGCCATCATGTCCGACGCGCCGAACGCCAAACGGCGGCGCACAGATAGCACAGATGCTACAGAGACCTTAGAACAACCAATTATCAGATCTATGGACCACTGGTTCGACGACGGGAACATCAACCCAATTTCGTCTTTACAAAGGTATCCTCTCGTTCCATTCGTCTGTCTTCCGCGACATGTTCAGTATACCCCTCCCTCCCGACGAGCCGATGCTTGAAGGCTGCGCGATTGTTGCTCTGTCCGGAGACACTGTTCAAGACTGGATCCACCTCCTCAACGCGATCTACCCACAGTGAGCCCAATATATGTACATACATCACGCAGTCGTTGCTCATCCAACAACTCTGACTAGACGACCAAACCCACCTTTTGCTGTGACGTCCTTCGACGTAGTTTCTGCTTTTCTTCGACTCGGAAAGAAATATGATTTCTCCCTCTTCCGGAACGACGCCTTGCTACGCCTGAAATATGAATTTCCCAACACTTTTGACGGCTTGCAGGATAGGGACGTCTATGAACAAATAGCAGAGTCTGTCGATGAGGCACAATGTTTGGAATTCTCAGTTTTGGATCTGGCGCGCCAGATAGGCTTACACTCAGTCCTTCCAACGGTATGTAGTTTAGTGCAGATCATTCAGAAGATCTACTCACTCTGCGCGTCCAGGTCTACTTAGATATTATTTCTTTCGCCGAAACAATGCGAAAGGTGGACCGTTTACCCTGTTTCTTTACAATTGCGTAATTGCTCACTTTTCTTCTTCGACAGATCTTGGACGACGGCGGTAATCTATCACCCGCGGAACAGCTTATATGCTTTCGAGGTCACTTGAAAATTGTCGACCTCCAGGCCAGTACGATAATGGAGTGGCTCTATCGGGAAGAACCAATCGATTGCTCCGACGTCGATAAATGCAATGCGGGGCGGAAGGCAATCGTAAGCCTCGTCCACCGCCCGCAATTTCCAACAATTTGGGTTACTGAAGACTAGAGGGATGATTGGGAAGAATATCTGTGCGGCTCGTGTGTGGAAGAAGCGAAGAAAATATTCGAATCGGGGCAAAGAAAATGTTGGGACCAACTACCCTCCATCTTCGGACTGCCTGATTGGCCGGAACTGCTCGCGGCCGACTTTGATTATGAATAAATTGTACTGTACTTGAAATTTATTTATCCTGCTGTAACCTGGACCGAGTAGCAGTCACTTTTCAGTTTCATTCTAGATACTAATGCCAGCTCGACCAAGTACATTCAACTTGGCCCACTCGTGTTAAACAAATTTCAACTACTAGGTCTCAAATGTACATTTTTATATTACAGCGTGCACCTTGGGCAAAACCGCAAGCTCATTCATTCATGATCAAAGTCAGCAGCCAGCAATTCCGGCCAGTCAGGCAGTCCGAAGATAGAGGGCAGCTGGTCCCAGCATTTTTCACGGCCTGAATTGTATATCTTCTTCGCCTCCTTCAAACACACGCTGCACAGATGGTCGTCCCACTCATCGCTCCAATTATCCACAACACAAATCATGGGATCTCCAGCGTTGTGGGTGTGTTTTACAATAGCATCCCGCCCCGTATTGCATTTATCGACGGCGAGGCATTTGCTACTGATTGGTTCTTCACGGTAGAGCCATTCCAGTATCGTGCTGGTTTGGAGGCCCATGAGTCTCGAGTGGCCACGAAAGCATGTGAGCTGTTCCGCCGGTGGCAGAATACCGTCGTCCAGGGTCTGTTGAAGACGAAGAAAAATGAGCAAATACGCGAAGAAGCAAGACAAATTTGAAATGGGGGACCTTCTTGAGGTGGACGTAGGTGATAATATCCAAATACACCTGGGAGCACAAATTTAGCAGAATCGCTGAAATAGTCTACACTGAAACTAGATACCATCGGAAGGACCGAATGTAGGTGCATCTCGCGCGCCAGGTCCAAAACTGATAATTCCACTGGACCGCATGCTGCGATTTGCTTATAGGCGATCCTATTCTCCAAGCCGGCCAAGGTGTTGGGAAATTCATATTCCAGGCGCTGCAAGGCAGATTTTTGGAAGACTGAGAAGTCATATTTCTTTCCGAGCCGAAGAAAAGCGGAAATTACGGCAAGAGACGGTATATTGGTCTCAATAGGTGGAGCTGGATCTCTAGTTGGATTCATTGTATGCGTGAGCAACAACTGCGCAATTATAATATAGGAGCGCATTGGGCTCACTTAGGGTAGACTGTGTTGAGGAGGCAGATCCAGTCCTGAACCGTGTCTCCGGAAAGAGCGACTATCGTGCAGCCCTCCAGAATCGGCTCGTCGGGAGGAAGGGGTATTCTGAACATGTCACGGAAAACAGACGAATGAAGCGAGAGGAGGCTTTTGTGGATTCGAAACTGGGTGGATTCAACTTGCAGGATGATGGTCCCATCATCGAACCAGTAGTCCGCTGATCTGGTCACTACTGGTTCTGAGGTCTCTTTAGTATTTTTGTGATCTGTGCGACGCCGTTTGGCGTTCGGTTCGTCGGACATGGAGGTAGGAAGAAAGGTGCAAAAAGCAGTGTTTGGTCGTGTGTACACATTTCAACTTTGAAGTTGAACCATTATTATTTTCAAACTCCGCGGCCATAATAATTCCGAGGACAGTAATTTCCCGGGCAAATTTATCAAAACCGTTGCAAAACCGTTTTAAATTTCCCACAGCCTGATGCCTACATCACGTCCATTTCTAGTGTTGAAGGGTTCGACGCTTCTGACTTTGATCACGAAGTTGCGACAAATTTAATTAATGAACGAGCTTTAGAAACTGTACTAATAAAACGTATATTTGAGACTTTGAATTTGTTGACAATAACCAATAATCGCGAGGTGCAATCTATTTGTGACGCTGTCCGACTGCCAGTAGAGACGCTGTGCAGACGAAGAAACCGTTTTGTCAGAAGTCGGGTGAACGTTCCTATTTTATCAGAGGAAGGCCTTTAGACCACACATACCTGAAGGAACTAGACTTGGACTAGCTGGGGTTCAGAACGAACTATCTACCGGTCCGCGTCCGGCCGCAACCAACATCGACAGAAGTGTTTTGAGTTGGAATTTGTTACCAAAAAAGTAAAATGCGCGTAATTGGACCACCAACAGAAGAGGACGTTTCCCTGAGCGCCACCGGTCTTTGTTGAGTTCAGTTGTCACGAGGGGGACGTCCGCTGCCTCAAAGGCGGTTCCCCCAAACATTTATAGGGGCAAGTTCCGGACCGGCCAACCGGCCCGCTCGCTTGAAGTTTGCTCTCAACCGTACGCGACTTTTACTTTTTCGCAGCGCCGACGGCGAGGAAAAGGCGGATGTGCGACTGACAGCAGACCACGATGGGCTGAACGTCCCGCGCTTGCCAGTGGTTCATTTGGATGGATGTATGTTTCTTTCCTTCTACTAGTACGTTTTGTAACTTTTGTTCTACGTTGATGGATCGGCTTCTGCGATTGTTGGACAGACGCGTTGGCGATGTCGGTGTAGCGCGCACGCCCCGTATCAGTTATGTACTCAATGTCGCCTTGGGATGTGAGGGTGCCTGTGTGTGGTCTAGACTGTCAACGAAGTTGCTCTCGTCCAGGTACCTCGAAAATTCCAAGCGCTCTCAAGCTTCTAGCACCCCCTCTCAGCAAGCTCTTCAAAAATTTCCCCCTCAGACATGTCTCGGTCCTCTTCGAATTCTCTTACCAGCCACTTTGCCTTGCGAAGTAACGCCGCAATTCCATGTTCGAGGTCAACGAATTTAAAGATGCCCACAACCTCACAATTTTCGCCGCCAACTTCAGCAGTATTGGTCTGACGTGTATCTCCTGCGATCCCGTCCCTGGCCAATGTCGACAGGCGCCGTTTCTCGAGTGCTTGATCCTGGTCATGGTCGCTTCTCCATCGTCGTGTCCGTCGCCTCAGGATCGCGCGTGCCGAGGCGGACGAAAAGGCCGAGGGCGCGCCAACTTGGAAGCTCTAGAGCGAGAAGTACCGTCCGCATGAAGAAAACCGACCCTCATGATAACCGTTCCCAAATTCGGTTTCTTCTGCGTTGGTGGATCCCTGTGCGGGCTCATCACGCCGGTCGTGGATGATCATCTGCAACACCCTGTCGGCCTTCCTACCCGCCTCCGAGGGTCTGCGAGACGTACGCTTCTGAGTACGAGATCCCCGCCCTGCGACGCCGTCTCTGCCCGATCGACCCCTCGTTCACAGGCAGTCACCTTTGCCGCATACATATTATGTATTATCAGGAGCGCCCGAGCTCGCGTCGGGCCCTGAAAGGGGCACATCTACCTTGGCCCTCTCATCGTCCCCCATCCCTGTCTGTCATCATTGTCGAAGGTCCGGTATGCCGAAGGAGTATTTTTTCCGAGATGTCGGTGAATCCAATAACAAGGCGGCCTAAGTATTACGCTGGCAGGATGGACGTGGCGAACAAGATACACCGTGAATGATCAGCGTTTTGAATGTTTCGCGTTGATAGATCGGGGTTATCTCTCTGCCTGTACACACGCATGGGGATGGGAGGGTGCCTTACCTGCGCGCCTCCCCGCACATTCGCTGTCCATACTTAAATTAGTGCATGTTTTATACGAATGCTATGCTAAGGATCTATTGGACGTGAAACTCTGAAATAGACGATATTCTTGGCGCGTAGTGTGACTTGATGTGACAAGTTCTGTTCTGCCCTTCCTTTCCCGCCGTTCACCGTGGCCACTCCCGCCCACGGCCGTCCTCCTCCTCCACCGCAAGCTGCAGACAGCTCGCTCTCCACGCTCTTTGTATCTCTCCCTCGTACGACAAAATAAAGCTTATACATCGACATGCATCCCCTCTCCCTCTTACTCTCCGCTGCCATCTTAAGTGTGGCGGCGGTCGAGGCAGCCCACGACTCGCACAACCTTTCGCACTCTCGCAGGGGGCTTGCTGTGCGCCAGAGGGCAGCCCGGCTGCACCGTGGTGGTGAGTAGTACACACACGCATGGATACATTGATCTGATGCGCGAGCTCGCAGAGCCGAGAGCACTCGGCGACGACGACGACGACGGTGGTCTGCTTGGTGGGCTCGCTAGTGGGCTTGCTGACTCGCTCTCGAAGCTCGCCGACGGCCTCTCAGAGAGCTCGCAGTCAGTCTCCCTCATTGAGCCGACGTCCACCAGCCTGCCAAACAGCGAAGAGTCTGGTTCTGCTGCTCCAGACTCGAGCAAGTCTGCATCGGTGCCCCAGGATTCGTCGCCTGCTGAGAACTCGTCGGCACCCGCTGAGAACTCGTCGGCACCCGCTGAGAACTCGTCGGCGCCCCCAGAGAACTCGGCACCCACTGAGAACTCGTCGGCGCCCGAGTCAACGTCCACCACAACCACTGACAAGGACATCCTGCACCTATCGAGCATCCTCTCGGACATCCTCGACCCTATCACCAACACCAACACACCGAGTGCACCCTTCTCGGAGACCACCGCCTTCTCTGCGAGCAATGTCATCTCCGACGGCGTCACCATCACGCCGCCGCCGCCGGAGAGCACCGGCGTAAGTGCAAGTGCCCCCGTTTCGGACCCCGCCTCGGACCCTGCTTCGCAGCCTCCCGTCTCGGACCCCCCCAACTCGGACCCGTTCAGCATCCCACCGATCAGCATCCCACCGATCAGCATCCCGCCGATCAGCATCCCACCGATCAGCATCCCGCCGATCAGCCTCCCGCCGATTAGTGACCCGCCGATTAGTGACCCGCCAATCAGTCTCCCGCCCATTAGTCTCCCGCCCATCAGTCTTCCCCCGATTAGTGAGCCCCCGGTTAGTCAGTCGCAGTCGGCTTCTGGCCCTGTCATCAGCGACCCTCCGGTCTCGCAGCCCCCCGTCTCGGATCCCCCAGTCTCGCAGCCACCCATCTCGGATCCCCCAGTCTCGCAACCCCCTGTCTCGGATCCCCCCGTCTCGCAGTCTGCTTCCGTACCGGTCTCGGCCCCGCCCGACTTCCCCTCTGGTCCCTCGAATCCCGTCTCCGTCTCCATCACGACGGCCGCCCCCTCCGGCCCCTCCTCCGCCGCCGACCCAGGCAACAGCGACGTCACCGTCCCGCCCGACCTTTCGTTCATCCTCACCGAATCCTCGCTGGCGGTCGCGAGCCAGCCGCCCACCGAGAGCCTGTCCCTGACGGACCCGGACCAGCCGACGACGACTGTGTCGCTCGCGACCACCATACAGACGGGATCGGCGGAAACCGAGCTGCCCAAGGGCTTGCCGTATCGCATCTACCCCGCCAGCTGGGTGGCGTCGAGCCCAGGGGACGACTACACGTTCATCAGCTTGCTGTTCGACGGGTATCTGGACTGGGAGTTTGTGTGCACGAGCCCAGTATCGAGCACGCAGCTGTTTGCAATGATGCCGGCAGTGCTTGCCTCGGCGTTGGGGCTTTCGAGTGCGTTTTATTCTTCTTCTGTGCTCAAAAAAAACTAATTTGTTCTACAGCCAGTCAGGTGATTACCTACGCGCTGCAGGTTCGCGTCCCCGCGACATACACGGGTGTCCAGGATATCGATATGCTGCAGACGACCTACCTTGCATACATCCCCAGCAACGTCGTCGACACGCTCGCGCTGCAGCTCAAGTCGAAAAACAGCGCGTTTTACCGGTATAACGGGCCGAACGCGGATGTTGGGATCGCGCTCACGTCGCACATCGTCGCGGCGTTTGCGCTCAACTCGGTTGTGGACCCGAACAGCGTCGGCGGGGAAAACAACGCGGGGAACAACCAGCAGTCGAACGCGAAGGCTGCGAGCGCACAGAGCAAGACGCGGCAGGACGCGATTATCGGCGTGGTGAGCACCCTGGGTGTTATTGCCGTGCTGGTGCTGGTGTTCCTCGCCTTCCGGGCGTTCCGGCGCCGTGCGGAGCTTGCGCACAGGCGGCTGTCGGACCCACCGCAGATGCACGACGTCGCAGGTGCGCGGCCAGACGGAAGGGAGTTTGACCAGGATTCGCTTGGGGGCCAGAGGAGAAGGAGTTTCTACTTTGCGGAGGACTCGCTGAGGGGGTTCCAGGGCGAGCGGCCGGCGGATGATGGAGCGTATGATAGTCGGGCGCCAGGGATGATGCAGAGAAGGAATGTGATGCCCGCGGCGATTTCGGCGCCCATTTTGCAGCAGAGCAGTATGAACTGGTAGGCGGGTGGCCCGCTCGCTGGCCTCTTCGCCGCCGGCCTCACGCTCACGCTCGCTCACTTCACTGCATGCATCACTCACTCACTCTCATCACGACTTACCACCACGTCCCTCACACACACCCAAAACTTCCCTCCCACCATCTATATATACCACCCCGCCCACACACTTACCCTTGATCCTCGTTTCCTCTTCTCATTCCTTTTGCTACTTTCTTCTTCCCGGATGTGCTGGCTGTGCTTACCCCCATCCTAGGGGCGCCACCAAGCCTGCTTGCTCCTCGCGCCTGCTTCTTCCATCTTTGTCCATCCTTTCTTGATTTCGTGCTCTGGTACACATACACCTACATGTTGCTGTCCCGTTGTCCTCGTCCTGTGGGTGGCCGGCCCCCTGCGGTCGGCCGCAACCCTGGTTGTTTGGTTGTTTGGTTTTTTTATTCCTCGTTTCTTTATACACAGTCAAGACTCTGGGTGATTATCGGCACGTTAATATTATTTTTGATTTGGCTCATCAGAGTACGCGCGGACAATGTACTTGATCGTACGCACATTTGTACTTGATCGTACTCGCACTGTACTACGTGGTCGTCGTCGGTCGTGCGCTTCCTGGACGAGGAGCGCAGTTATGATATCATGCTGTTTATTGTAATTAACCTGGATTGAGTGGAAGTGGAATAAGAATAGCCTAAGCTAGTAGTAGGTAAGTATAGGAATTAATGAGAATGGAGGATGTTCGGCGAAGTCTTTTTATAATGCTATGGTGGGCGACAGGGTGGCACATCTGAATCGCAAAATAAGGTATAAGTACCTGGGCCATGATGCACAATATCCTGAGCAGGAGCGAGAGGTCGGAGAAGTGAAGTGGAAAGGAGACAGCGGCCAGTTCACTCAAAGTCTGAAGCTATCAAATCCTGCCACTTGGGAAGCCCGAATATCGCAGGCAGCTTCTTCCAGGTTGCAATTCGTTCTATGCTGAAGATATCCTTCGCATCATCCACGCAGGATATGCACAGATTCTTGCCCCAAGCTTCGTTCCAACTATCGAGGACGATAATTTCTGGGCACCGCCCTTCGCGGATGAGGTTCTTGGTGGCGGAGAATGCGACAGCACATTTGCGTGGGGATTTGCAAGATTCATCATCGAACAGGTCCTCCTCGTCGGACAGAAGCCACGAGAATGATTCCTCGTTCTACCAGTGCAAGAGCTTTATGTAGCCTTGCAGGCAGGTGGCCTTGTCAACGGAGTCGATTTTAATCACCGTGTTGCCATGAATGTCAGTCAGATAGAAAAGCAACAGGAAGGTATGTTCAAGCAGACGTTGTAAAGTGCATCGTCCTCGTCCTGCAGGCTCAGATAGAAGAACGCGGGCAAGATCGAATAAGGCCGACTTCGCGCGCGACGCGGATGAGGGGGAACTCCATTGCGTTTGTGTATTGGATTTTAGTTCAGTTGAGTTTCTTCTTCTTCTTGACCCATCCCTCGAGAGTGCTGAGCAGCTCGTATTTCAGGCGGCGGATGGCTTCTTTTCGGAAAGGGGCAAAGTCGTACTTCTTGCCGAGGCGGAGACACGCGACGATGACCCTCAAGGAAGGGCGAGAATTGTCTCGGCCGTTATTGATTTGATTTGATCTGAAATTCACAGTAGTTACTGTACAGGACCTGGTGTAACTGCGGAGTTAGGGCTAAGGTTGGAGACAGGTGGAGGGCGACAGGACTGGAGAAAGGCGAGAGTCGGGGCTCGGAACAGGCACATTTGTATCGCAGAATAAGGTGGGCCACAACGCAAAGTATCCTGAGCAGGAGTGTAGATGAAGAGAGGTCGGAGAGGTAGTAGATCGAGAGTGAAGTGGTCGGGAAAGGGGACAGAAGCCAGCTCATTCAAAGTTTGAAGCCATTAATTCCTGCCATTCGGGAAGTCCGAACATCGATGGCAGCTCCCTCCAGGCTGCAATTCGTTCTTGCTTGAAGGTATCCTTCGCCGCCTCCGTGCAGGGTATGCACAGATCATGGTCCCAGGCGTCCTTCCAGCTACTGAGGACGACTAGTTGCGGGCACCACCCTGCGTGGATGGAGTTCTTGATGGCTAACAATGCGGCAGCGCATTCATGTGGGGAGTCGCAGGAATCTTCACTGAGCGGGTCCTCCTCGCTAAGCAGAAGCCACCACAATGTTTCGTCATCCTGCCACTTCAGGAGCTTAATGTGGCCTTGCAGGCAGGTGGCCCTGTCAATGGGGTCGATTTCAATCGTCGTGTTGTACACAAGCTGCGAATGACAGTCAGATAACGAAGGGACAGGAAGGTATGTTCAAACGGACGTTGTAAAGTGGACCTTTACTATCTTAGACCCCGAAGTGATAATGACTTTTGATGGCTCTATTTTCGTTCTGTCCGCTGGGCCGTTACCTCTCGGTATTTGTTCATAGGTTCTTAGACATATGAAAAGTAGTATTCCTGAGTGCCATAATTTTTGGATGCTTTTCGAAGAAGTTATGAGGTCCCCGAGGATCAGACCTAGAAGTGATAACGCTTTTTGGCGGTGTTTTGATCGCATCAAAAATACAGGTTTTCCTTTTTTTCTGTCCGCCTAGTGGGCTCCAAGACTCAAAGAAGTTTACCAGACCTTCGAGAATACATCCTTGCATGTCATTCTTTTTTCTCAGAGCATAGGAGTAAGAATTACGGCGAGCATCAGTGAATTATCACTTCTAGTCACATTATCACTTCGGGGTCTAAGATAGTATGAATAAGTGAGCTCTTTTCCGCCAGGGCCAGATAGAAGAGCGCGGGCAGAATCGAAACAAGGCCGACTTCGCGTGCGACGCGGATGAGGGGGAACTCCATTGCGTCGGTATGCTCGATTTTAGTCCAGCTGAACTTGTTCTTTTGGTCCCATCCCTCGAGAGTGCTGGGCAACTCGTATTTCAGGCGGCGGATGGCGTCTTTTCGGAAAGGGGCAAAGTCGTACTTCTTGCCGAGGCGGAGGGACGCGACAATGGCCCCTAAAGAAGGGGGAGACTCGTCTCGGCCTCTGTCGTTATCCCTTGAGCGACCGTGGCTGACACAGCTCGGGAGACTCACTTGGAGTAGATCTCGTTGAAGAGATGCGTCCAGTCTTCCACAGCATCTCCCGAGAGGACCACAATCGCGCAGCCCTCTAGCGTCGGGTCGTCCGCAGGCTGGGGAACCGTGAACATGTCGAGAAAAGCGGATGAATGAAGCGAGAGGATGCTCTTGTGGATTCGAAATTGGGTGCCTTCAACTTGCAGGATGATATTGCCGTCGTCAAACCAGTACTCCGTGGACCTGATGAGCGGTGGTTCTGAGGCCTCTATGTCATCTGTGCGACGACATTTGGCGTTCGGTTCGTCGGACATGATGGCAGAAAAGACGCGTGTGTTTGGTTGTGTTTACGCATCGCTGACAACTCATGATCAATCCCTAATCAGCTCCCAGCTAGGCTCGATTCAGCCTCTCTGGCAGACCACGCACTTGGAAGATAGTCGTTCACAAGTGCTATACTCCCAGCAGCTCCCCCAGGTTGTTAGCACAGCAAGCCAAGAGTCGTCAGTACCCGGGTATGTATCCGGTACACGACACTCTCCCTCTACCCTTGTATTCTATAGAGACAATGGAGGATCTGTGTAATAAGCGCGGACCGGCAAAGCCGCTCCGTCCCGCCGGCTTCCACTGGAACTTCAAACATCATCCACTGAAATTCAGTGTCCACGTCTTGCCGTCCACTGAACTGGAATGGGCCTCAACTTGGTTCCACTGATAGTCAATGTATTCCATCATACATCCTGAATATATTTCGATATGATTCATCTTTCAATATCACAAAAATGCCACCCAGGTTCTGTTGGATTCCACTATGCATGATAGAGTTTCCATCGCCATCCACTGGATGTGTTATGAAATAGGTAGCCAGCTGTGCAAGTCATTCCACCTACTTTACACTCACATCCACCCACTCGTGAATTTCCGGTGGATACTGTTATACATTGCCTCAATGTCCAATGTACTCTACTGGAATCACCAAGGAATCCATTAACAATCAATGATTTTAGCCTATCATTCCGTGGATTACATTAAATGGGCAGGCAATTCTATTGGATGTTCGTACAAAATACAGTGGAGGTCACTGCCAGTCAGTGTAGCTCCATTGAATTTTGGTCCTATTGCACCGAAATCCACCCATCATCCAACTGCCAATGGCGAAACCGGGCGCGACACTTGGTGTGATGAAATCCGAGTCGCGGCGGCCTGGTGTGTGTTTGTTGGATGTGTGAGGGGTATATGGAGTGTAGAGGCGTCGCGTCTGGTCCGTCGTATCCGCTGGGGCGTACACAGCACATGTGGGAGCCCCACAACGCGAAGAAGCTAGTCGAAACTTGCTCGGCAATGGCAGGTCCTAAGACCTTCTATGGTTCTCAATTGGATTACCTGGGTGGCCCTTTTCCTCAGTGGTATTGTCCTGAACAAGTCAACATGGTGTTAAACGATCGGAGGTCCGCTCAACTTGTGACAGCTAGCATGTGACGAGGTGTCCTTGATATGCTAGGATTTGTGTTGTGGTACCTGCTGGTGGTCCCATTGTGGGGGGGGGGTGGCGTAGGGAGGCCGATAGAGTTTTCATACCACATCTGATGCTGCAGGATCGCCCGAAAGTTGGTGTTCTTCTATCTCCTGCACAGGATTACTTATTCATGAACTTCCTGTTCTTGATGAAACATCGGATCCCCACTCACATCATCTGGAGGGAAGCAGAGCGCAGCTTGCTGCACTTCATTCACTTCAGCCCACGGTTCCTGAAGGAGTTTGCGGATGCAAAAGTGTCTATCCAGGACGGCCTCCTAGTAGTTGCCTCGAACTTGCCCAGCTACCATCTCTGGCGGCCATCCCTCGATCGCTACGACATATTCTTGGTGGACAATCAAATGGGTAAGAATGGCTTGCCATCAGTAGGATTCGACCCAAAAGCCTTCCATGCCATGATAGATTGGCCTCATTGGGGCATGCAATGGATCACCGATTGCGAGGAGATCAGAACTTATTTGGAGCTCTATCTCTGCGCCTCGGCATTGCACGATTCAGGCCGCTTCATTACCTTCTTCAGGCAGGAGCCGTGACTCAAGGCAAACAGCAGCAGAATAACCAGCCCCCTGCTTGATAGGGTAGATCTGGGCCGCTTTGGCAGCTCCAACTCGGTAGTCTCGGATGCCAGCAAAGGAACCTTTTATGGGGAGTCGCTCATGGTTGTAAGGGAACGGTACAAGATTCGTTGCGCCCCAACCAAAGATAAAAAATACAACACCTTCAACGGTCGCCGCATCAAAGCTAATCGATCACGCCAGGAAACTCCGCCATACAAAAGAAACTGGAGTGTCAACCAGAACCCTACGTATGAGGGAACAGCCCATCCTCAATCCATGGCTTCTCAGCCAGAATTCGCAAAGAGGTTTCTTGCAGACTGACTGAGCAGCCCTCATGGTGGTTCCGAGCCGGGACCGCACGACGACACCTGAGGTTGTTGTAGACACTCAAGGTCGGTCAGCCCGATGAAACGGTGAGACGGCTGAAATGAAACACGCTTACAATTTGGCGAAACTCAGTCTAAACCAATCATCTTACCGCTCGGTGGTACACAATTAGAGTCAGAGTGAGCTCCGAGCTGCTGATTGAGTCTCAAAGATGTGATGGAATACAAATGATTGACCATATTGCGACTGTATACAATACTCTAAACGATGTGGGGTCAGTACAGTGTTCAGTGAGTTAGTTGTGAGTAGTCGTCTGATAGTGGCCATAACTCATATGTGAGGGCGGTATCATGCAGGATCACTAGAAACCATACCAAGGAGATTGTATGAATATCCATATTTATTTAAACACTACTACACAAAGATCATAGACCTCTAGCGGGGATTTTGGGCAAATATAGTCTTGTCATGACTAAAGATAATAGTCATGACTCCAAGTCGTATGAGAAATAGTAATTCTCAGGCACAGATAAACAGTCGTGAATAATGGAAGAGTCGCGACTACCAAAATAGACCTTCAGGCGAGCTCCGAGAGTGTGATCACATGTCAGATGGTGAACCAGTTGACTAAGTGAGTCAATCCGAGGATTCCCGATGAAGTCCGAGAAGATCCGACGATCTGATCAGACATTCACATGAAAGATATGGTTGTCATGATTAGGTTGAAAGCATGCAATATGGCGTCAAGGCGGTCTAGATCGTTCCGGATCTTGCCTTGACTAAAGATAGATGATGCTGAAGGCTCTCCGGAACTTTCGGAACTAGTCTAGACTGTCGGAATTGAATCCTATAGGCCACAGGCCGCAGATCTCCGATCAAACGTGGTTGATAGATGGATAAAAGGACCATATACCTCATTTCTATTACTCATTTTCCTTATCTGGCATGTACTAAAATAGATTGTAAATTAGTATAAAGTCTCAGTAGAATAACACGATTCTGGACTGTATTTTCCTCCCAGCTACTATAGCCGTGACTATTGTCGTCATTGGTTGTGGGTCACGGGGTCAGTGCATGTCTGGGTTTTACGCGGAGATTTGTTTAAACACATTTTGAAATTGTACTACTTTTAGCAAAGATATATATAGAACAAGAACATAGTTGTTTGATAACCAAAGTCCCAGCAAAGTAAGCTGAATAAGAAAGTCATAAGAAACAGTCAAGTCTGTACCGAAGTGGTCCTTTAAGAGTCGCGACTAAGTGTCAAGACGGAGGATAGCTGTTGATATCGTTCCTTTGAGTTCGGTTGCAGTCTAAGTACCAAAGAAGTAAAGTCTAAGACGGTCTCAAGTGACCTAAAGTTCAGTCCAAGTGTGGCTTAAGTTGTCGGAGTTGTTCAAGTACACTTGCGACTGTGTTTCATTCCATCCAAACACCCCAAAGATAGTGTTTCTCTTGTGAGAGACTTTAGTCAAGGTTCTCGAGTGATACTCGCGAATATTCCCAAGGGCACAATTAGACCAATAGTCATTCATTGCAACTGTCTACGGTTGATCTTACTCAATTCTGATTGAGAGGACCCTAGTTATAGAAGCACCAATATAGTCAAGTAGTAGTAGTAGTGTGTGTGTGTGTTGGGTGTAGTTGTCAGAGGCGGGAGGATCTGACAAAAATTTGCACTCGAAAAATTAAATCCAAGCACAAATTTTATTAAGTAAGGTTCGACGGGGAAGCGCCAACAAAGTTGTAGTTATAAAAATAGATCAAAAAGGTAGGATCAAGGATTGAAATAGGGGTATGGGAATGAAGGTGTAGGGGTAAACAGGTAGGAATAACGTGGCTCGATTTACGTGATCGAGAGTCGGGGGCGTGCATGCGGGTCGGGGAACGTGGCTCGATTTACGTGATCGAGAGTCGGGGGCGTGCGTGCGGGTTGGGGAACGTGGCTCGATTTACGTGATCGAGAGTCGGGGTCGTGTGTGCGGGTCGGGGAACGTGGCTCGATTTACGTGATCGAGAGTCGGGGTCGTGCGTGCGGGTCGGGGAAACGTGGCTCGATTTACGTGATCGAGAGTCGGGGTCGTGCGTGCAGGTCGGGGAACGTGGCTCGATTTACGTGATCGAGAGTCAG
>JARJCX010000484.1:0-66442 GCA_029282285.1 Mycena rebaudengoi | reverse complement strand
AAAGTCAACACAGTACACCTCATCAGTGTGTCCCGTCAGATCATTTTTCAGCTTATACGTCTTCAAATCCCATGTCTATGAGGCAGTGCAGTATTAGCTGTGAGGAACAATCACAGAAAAGAAGAGCTGCTGACCTTGACGGTGCTATCTTTACCGCAGCTGACGACTCCTCGGCCGTCCGCACTCCATGCGACGCGGTAGACTCCCCCAACGTGCCCGCGCAGTGTTGCGACATATTTCCCTGTCCGGCCCTCCCATATCCGCACCGAGGAGTCCCACGACGCTGACGCAGCCCAGCGGCCGTCCGGGGAGAACGAAACGTGCGAGACTTGCAGCGAGTGGCCGAGCAATCTGCTGAGTGGCTTGGTTTTTGTGGTGGGGGTGGCACCAGTAACCGTCGTGGTGCCGTTCGGGAAGGGCGACCACAGGAAGAGCGTGTGGTCGTCGGAGCCGGAGATGAGGAGTTCCGCGGTGGTGTTGGCCACATTCGTGTAGCGCGCCAACGCAAGCTTTTGAGCTAGGCAGGGATTAATTAGTATATGATTCTTGTACGCAATTAGAATTGGTTCACCTTCTTCCTCCGAAGCGGGTTTCTTACCCGTATAGTCAAAGGGCCCAGTGCGAAGGACGAAGTCGGTGTTGAGCGCAAGCGTGGTGACCCAATGAGCGTGGTCTTTTAGGATGTGAAGTTGTCGGCCCTGAAAATATTGTTGAAACATCCAACATTGGAGACGGAAAGTAGACTCACAACTTCTGCATCCCAAACACGGACGGTCCGGTCGCTGCTGGCGGTATACAAGACACCCTTGCCGACCCCTCCCCACTTGACGACGTTGACACTAGCGGTATGTCCACCAAGTGTATATTCCGCCCTACGGGTGAGCAATGACCACACACGAACGGTACCATCCTTCGAGGAAGACGCGATGCGAGGGGAGGCTGCATTGCTGGAAAAGAGTCATTTCGATTATAAAGAACGTAGAAGAAACGAACAGATGGATTGGCTCCCATGAAAGGGACGTTATCCATTTCGAATGCCCTTTGAGGGCATCGCCAAATGGTTTGCCCGTCTTGGGGTCCCATATTCTGACCTACGATAGAATTGGAAAAACGCCAACGACAAGTGAATGGGACGAACATGACCGTCATGGCCACCTGTAGCCAATCGTCTCTCCATGGCTTCCCATTCCACGCACAGAACCCAGCCTTTATGGCCAGAGAGTGTATGGGATGGTGTTTCGGTGTCCAGATTCCATAACCGAGCGGTGGTGTCCCCGGATCCCGTAGCAAGAAAATTTCCAGTGGGGGAAAACGAGGCGCATAATATTGGGGATGAGTGACCTTGAGGTCGAATGAATGGATGGAAGCAGGTATAGTCACTAAGCTCACCAGATAAGGTGGAAGAACATCTCGTCGGTGGCCTAACTCGAAATACGCTCTGTGGTGAGCAGTGTACCACAAATACGTCCTCTTCAGTGAAGGAACGAGAATTGATGGGATGGTCTAGGATGTCGGCCTCTATCGATTTGGAGATGACAATTCGTGTTGGTGCACCCGGGATTCTGTCTTCATCGTCGGGAAAAGCGACATGGAACGAGAATGGTACAGGATCTTCCTGGCACACTGAGATGAGATATAAAGGACAAGAACAAGAAGACTGGACAGACCTGTGGACTAAGCTTGTTCAGCAGCCCTTCCAAAGCCTCTCTGGATAAATTTGCGGGCAAATTGACGGCTGGTGCCAAGGGTTGTCCATCTTCCTCGGACACAAATTGAACCACGATGCTGGATGAAGCCTTTGGAGCTTCTGGCTCTGGCTCGGGGACACCATGGTACACCTTGACGCGCTTGGGAGGTGGAAGCAGAGTCGCCATAAGAAAAGATTTGAAAAGGTCAAGAAGTTTACACTTGTTTGCCACTTGCCTTTCCTGGTTGCACTACCTGAAATTGCCATCACTCGCTTTGACCGCCGCAAAGTTCGCGGAAATTTAACATCAAGATAAATATTTAATCCATTTGATACATAGTTTTTTACTCTAAATCTACTAGACTGTTTGCGCTAACCGACGCCCTAACTCTTTCTTTAAGTGCTCTATCATACAATTTTCATCTGATGCATCAACAACCGACAGCCCAGCGGTCATGTGTAGCCGCTCCGGGCGATTCACAGATTCATATGGCTGCATTCTACGTAAATGCCCCATGCGCCAGAACTAAAACGCCAATTCTTAGCATGATTTAAAAAGCCAGAGAAAATGACATACCCGAAGTTGTCTGACGAGAGAATCCAACTCGGCGGTGACTTCGTCAAGGCCCTGTTCTTTAGCGACAGCTCTGATGTCGTAATTTCGGAGTGAATTTAGCCAGTTTCTCTGCGCTTCAGGTATATGGAGTGACTCTTTTTCAGGTGTGGGCCAGGGTCGGATGCCCAGGAAAGAATCGAGGGTTCGAAATATCAAACTTTGACCTCCAGAAACACCGTCTACACCATCTAGAGCCCATCCTTGAAATCCCTGGACGTAGGCCTTGAAAGAATATCTCAGTAAAAAGTTACAACGAAATACGAATGTATACGCACCATCCAGAACGTGTGAGACATTTTGGAATCGACCATGCTGGTGAAAAAGTATTTCAATGCTACCCTCAGAATTTCGTTAGCTGATTTCAGGGCGTCTCGTGTCGCATCAGAGTTCCCAGCGTCCAAATATGCCGTCGCTTGGGCGAAGCGGTGATACACAGGTATAATCTGACACAAGTAATCAGTGCTGAAGCCGTCGAATCATCGTCTGGTGAGTACCTTTCTCTCCATATCAACTACAAGTTTCGTATTCCAGAATTCCGTAGATCGGTGAACCTGGGCATGCCAACGGTTATACTGTACTCGAGTTGGTTGTCTTCCGGCATGTTGCAGTACAATATTGATGTCATACAGCCGCTCGGGGATGTTGTTCCGAAATGCCTCTGTAGGGCCTGACCACGGAACCTCAAGTTGACGGGGAAATTCAACAAAGCATTCGTTCTGGGCCGTGCTGACAATCGGTGTAACGCCCCACCTGGTGTACTACGATCAGGGAGAAAGCTAAAAATCGGAAAGTATATTGAGCGCACCGGTAAGAGTGCCGAAGAAACGAGATGCAAGCATAATACCCAAGCCAAGCCGACTGTGTAAGAGAATGATTCATTGTCCGAGTGCCATAGAGCAAGGGCCGCTTCAACCTCCGTCATGTTGACCAGACGCTCCAACTCGAAGCACATACGGGCTCGGAATGAATCGATTATTTTACGGTTGTGTGCATTGTCGAGAGATGCCTCTTCGACGGGCAGTGACCCCTCCATCAAGCGAAAGACGGAATTGTACGCTTTTAGTGCCAGGGGCCACGAATCATGATATGTAGCCGTTGGTGGCCAAGTCCCGCCTCCCATCCGAACCAGACCTCGTAGGCAGTTTATGGTGGAATGCTCCAAGGGGTCAAGAAGAATTTCGGTACTGGTGCCATGCGACGACGAGGGGCGGGTCGTAGAGACGGTATTCTGGGTCCATGCAGGCCATATCCAAGAAAGCATCGAAAGCAACTTGTTAGTATAGGTCATAATAGATGATTTGCGGCATTTTGAGGTGTTTCCGACACACGGGTAAGTTCCGGATTTGAAGAAAAGTCGGACCTTAACAACTGCATGACAACATAATGGAAGCAAAGGGCAAATAAAGCCGCGATCGAAGGAGGATATTGATCGACAGTCCCGGCCGTCGCCGTCTTGTTTTATGACCGTTAGCAGCTTCAATGAACGAGTTCTTCATGTTTTGAAGTTGTAATGGTACATGACTAGGGGGCCCAAGCAGTATGGAGAGAGGATAGTTGGACCATAGGAGAAAGGGTTCCTTCTGGAGACAGTTCTTTCCGTCCAGGCGCACCTTGGTGAGACCACCATCGTTTAATTACTGTAATTCATAAAAACGTGCCAAAAGTTCCCTGATAGTAACAGCTCAAATGTGGGAAAGAAAACTACGATACTGACCGTCATAATGTGTCTGAGTTGTGGGTGTCAAATCGGGCCACGTACGCGGCCGAGTTTATTTTTGTAAAAATATGGGGTCGTATCATCGACATCCAGAACCCACAGACATTGACTAGAATCGGTGCTTTCAGGTCGCTAGAAAAAACCACCCGCGTCGCAGGCTGAGCTTGCAGCTATCTGGTGCCGGTGAAGACGAGATATCAATAATCAAACCGAGCCGTGACCGAGGTGGCGAGGGTTACAAGGGGCTCGGGTAATCGGCCTGATAACCCAGCTTTGGTTCCTGAGCTATTCCTTCCGAAAGATCCACGTAGTAGCAGGAGGGATGGACGTTGGCAGACGCTGCGATGTGAGAGGGTGAGATCAAAAGGGAGACGTAAATTGTTCGTTGTTTGGACAAAGTTCAAAATTGGCAACGGGTGATATCGGACCGACTTGATACGAGAAAAATCAACCATAACACACTCCAAAAATGAAGCGTTCCAATTTTTGGAACTCCGAGAGAGAGTGCTCCATTCAACGACAACAAATGTACAAATTTAAACTTTCAAAGATCCGAGTGCCATATTAAGCAACGGACATTACAGGAATCTCCCCAAGACGCAAGTTCGCGGCTGCAAATGGTACGAGCTTCACTTTGGTAATCTTCCCTTGGCACGCAACCGGGCTGGTGGGTGGGGCCGATGCTGTTCCGAGAGAGGTACCCCACTCGACTTGGCAGGCAGATGCAGTCATCGTCACCGGCTGTGAACCTGGAGCCCACGCGAAGAATGGAATACTTTTGGTAGTGGCGGACTTGTCAGAGACGACAATGGTCGAGGGATCAATTGCGAGCCTCCATTCGCTGGTTGCGTTCATGAAATGATCATGCGTGTGGTTGTCGAACTGAAATCGGAAAAGGATAAGTTTTTATAGCATGTGCTTTATAGAGTAAGGGCGCACGGGAGTGATGTACTAAGCCGGAGCATCCGGATACAACCTCTTGACGTCGTTGACTGCTTGGGCACTCCTGAGAAGGAGTGAGAAATGCCTAAATCCAAGCAACTGTGACACTTACCGAAGACCCGCCGCAACTGTATCGTCGTGGGAGATTTCAACGGCATAATTGAGAGCGCCCCGGGTAACGGCGACCGCTCCATTAAACCGACTCTCAATCTCCAGTGGAGAATGAAGATTTACGTGGATGACTGTTTTTCCTGCGTTGACCTAGTCGAAGGCGAGTCAATAAATGCAGAAAAGTCAAGACACCACCAACCTTAACAACCTGGTGCGAGTTTGAATCTGGTTTAAGGGGCGTCGCGCGTGCATTGTTTACTGCGATTGTGCTCGCCGCGCTATTTTGAGCCCAAGTAGGAACACGAATTTTGAATGAAAATGGCTTCGAAGCGGAAATTGTATAGGTTAGTGCGTTGCCGAATGGATAGAGCGTATCAACAGTAACTTAAGAACTGGTTCAGAACGGAGTATGTATTTGAAGATAAGGCGATACCTTGGACATGATTCGATTGCGCCAATGTTCCAGAGAACGAGAAGGGGCCGAGGAAGGCATGAATTAGTGCATTATTTGCCGGCTCTGTGAAGAATGAATGCGACCAAAACTTGGGGAATGCCTGGGGATGGTTGACGGTGCAGCACGGGTAGTTACTGTGACGAAAGATGAAACAAAACCACGGCACAACATAAGGACAGGTCGTACGGTTCAAATCCGAAAACGTTGCTATTTGGTCCATTATTTCCTTGAAAAACATCAGAAAAAAAGTGACAGCCGTCAATTGATAGCGAACCCCAGATAGTAATGTCGTCGTCAATCCGGACCTGATTGACTGCAGCGAAGTAAATCAGAGGGAAAACACTCATTGATATTGGAAGTAGGCTGACCTTGCTGATCGTACTGGTGGGCTATGATGCAATTAATGTGGCATCTTTGACTAATATATGCACACCCACCACTCATATCGTACAGTATACCGGCAGGTAGCGCGTTGTAGGCTTTGATACGCTTGAGGTAAGCCTGCTAGGACACTATTCGTACGCACCTATTTTTTCGACCCTGTCAGCTATGGGATGAAGATGAGTATAATATTCCCAAAAATCAGCAATCAGCATACTTACCGATGGAGTTGTTGCCGAACGTCTTGTAAATCAATGCCAGGGAAAATATCTGCTCCCTTAATTTAACAGTTAGCATACATGTGGATACAAGGTCGCAAGTTAGTAGGCACGCACACTACCGCACAGAGCTCAGTTCTAACGCGCAGATCGCGCTTAAGTATTCGGGGCTATTTCGAGTATTATACTCCACTCACCCTCGTGACGGGTTGAGCCCGGCAACATGTTCATCAGCAGAAAAGGTTCCTGGGGGACGGCGGATCAGCCGTGTCATCGAAGTGCTGGAGACATTTTCTCACCGGAGGCGCGGCCATGAAATTGGTATAACATATCAAGTCGATCAAAAGTATTCTGTTTGTCCGTTGGATCTCCTGTTACCCTCCAGGCCAAAGCTTCAGACTTCAATGCTGCAGAGAAAAAGGTCAGATAACAGATCTTCACTGTTGGTAAAATCGAGAACCTTCAGCCGTGTTTACACCATGCCTACGGTGAAGTGAGACCCCCAAAAATGACCTGAAACAAAGTCTCCTACGTCTGCATGGTGAACACGGTTGTGGCAACCTTTGGGAAGTTTGCTGGCGTAAACCAATCATTTTTCTAGTAGGTGAAAAAGGAAAATCAGACACCCATGAATGCTCGGTACAAAGATGGTTACCCAAGAGAATCCATCATCTCGAACCAGCCGCATCGTTTCGATTAGTTCATCTGTCTTGTCTAACAAAACAGGTTGAACCTCCGAATTTTTCAAAATAAGGTTGCTCACCTCGGGGGTCGTTATCAACAAGCCACTGGAGGGAATAGAGGAGCTAAGGGAGAATTATAGCTCGTCTTCAATGACAACACTGAGCAATTTACCTCCTCCCAACGAACATGCTGATAATCAAACTGGAACCCAAGCGACGGATTGCCCTGCTGATTAGTTTTCCTAAATTGCGTCAGTGTGAACGTGTATGTTCAAAAATCGAGTGGCATGCGTACCAGATTGTGTTCGCCAACGCCACAAATTTATGCATGGCGTCCTTAATTCTCGGCGCTTGGGTAGGGTCTGCTTCCGCGTATTGCTAGTTTTTTTATTTAGAACGTACATGTATTCACTTCAACTCCAAAGGACGTACTATAAGCCCCATCAGGATGAGGTACCGTGGCCATACGAGGCGCGGAATGGTAGCATTGGCAACGAATGGCTCAGGTCCTAGCCATCCGTCACTTTGCTGGTGATCCAAGGTCCAGTCGAGGAACTCGCGTAATTGTCCTATGAGCCGCTGATCCTCAAGTTGGAAAGCAAGAGAAACCATGCCATTGCTGTAAACAAGTAGGTGAGCGCCATTGCAATCGTGGTTTTCAAGTTGCTGGAACTTACAACCAATACGGAGCTGATTCGTGCATCTCGGAGTATTCAATCGAGCCCCCTTCAACCCAGATGGAGCCGTTAACACTTACAAAGACGGTTAAAAAGTTATCTTACAAGACTGGCGACAACAAGACTCACTAGCCATCAAAGTCCCTTAGGTGGCCGGCCAATCCATTTGCCTGAATACGGGCCTGGTTAAGAGCCCAGCCAAGAGGTTTTACCGCTCCGGTTGGAACAGTTTGATAACGCGGAGGAAGCACTTTATGACGAGTCGAAATGTGAGAGGGAGAAGTTTCATTAATGATGAAGAAAAACCGTACATGATGCTGCTGAGACAGAAGCAGCTAAACAAGCAAAATTGAAGATGGGAAGTCTGAATCGCTGCAAGGCATGTTAGTTTTGACCGATTCTATGGAACGGGAAGGAAGCTAATACCATGATGATATGGTCAATTTCGACAAGCGACGGGAGTGCCTGAGATGCTCCATTTTATGCATGGTTTACGGACTGACTTCTCACGCCAACACGGCCCGCCGTAGGAACGAGGAGGGGCAGCGCTTTGATCATGGGGTTCGCTCCTCTGCTCAAGGAATCTCGAGACCAAAGGGATAGAAGCTGATCCCGAGACCAAAGGAATAGAAGCTACAGAAGTTCCAGTGGTGAATCAAATATAGCCAGGGGGAGTGCTGAACAGAAGTCGAGACTGAAACGAAGGCAACCTGGACAACAGCGCAATTGCGGAGCAACTGGAGACGAAATGCAAGGTATTAGTTAACCGTCGTCGGGCACAGGCTTCGGCATGTCTTTCACTTTCTTCACGGGACTATGTCGGGAGAAGTTGAACTTGAAGCAGGACCGGTTGTGCCGCCGGCAATCATCGGCATATCAAGACTCCCACGCTCTCGATTACGTGATGAACTCACTTTGGTTCATTTTTTCTTCAATCTTGTACTGCGGCAAATCGAGTGATCCCTGTGCTTAGAGTACTGCTGGTTAATTAAGTGCATTTTCCATGTTCTTTGTTGTGCATGCGGCGTGCTCGGACGGTCGGACCGTAGTTCGTGGGCTGTTTCAAGTTCCACTAAGCCTCTTTCTCCAGTCTCCAGAAAATAGTATTTGCATGGCTATGGCCAAACTGAAGGATGCTTCATATGCATAATCCATAACCACAGTGTTGCGTACATTACATTTAATGTGTATAATGCATACTACGAGGGAGTTCCATAGGTATCAAAGCAGCCGGTCAAGAAAACAAGTAGCATGAGGATCAAAAATAAAACAGGAAAGAACATCACTCGTCAGGATGCTTCGCGTTGCCCTCGACCGCCTCACGCAACATAATAACCGCCTCGTCGTCGTCGAGGTCAAAGCCTTCCGCGGCCGCTCTCTCCTCGAACCTCTTTATTTGCAGATCCTGATCGGGCCAACACTCTGGTGGCTCTGGCGCCGCTTCCCAGGTGGCGTCAGCCCACCCGTACCTAAGTACATTCCGTTAGAACTCGAGAAAAAGACCCCTGAGACGAAGAGGCAATGCCATACTTTTCCCACAGTATGAGCCAGCGCGTATGCCGACCGCGAACGCCATCGAGCTTCATGTGCCGGCCGGCAATGCGCTCGAGACTGAATACCTTGACCTTGCAGCCAGGCCGTTTGCAGTCTTCTTCTGCGGTATCTCTGTCTGCTACTTCAGGACCTATATTAAGGGGCAGGAGGTCAGAACATCCAACGACGGATCCAGGGAAATAGCGCACATCCGCTGCGGAAGACCAACTCAGTAACCGTGAAGGAAAGACGAAAAAGAAAAAATATTAGACTCACGCGACGCAAGGAGGACACTTGTAAGGAGCATCGGGTAAAAGGCAGGGGTCGCCAGGTTGGATGCCCACACAGCCATTGTGATACCATGCATTGCACCTGAAGAACAGCAATAGTAAGCAACGAGTACGTCGCTGTAAGGCAAGCAGAAGCTCACGCGTCGCAGCCGATGAAATTGCCTACAAACTGACATAAATAAGCACATCAGCGTCGGCATACTTTGCACAATGTATGGGGAAACACTCACACCAACACCAGCCTTGTTCGCATCCGTGACCGTGGGCCACACGAATCCACTTGGCGCCGAATACAGCGCAGTCACCCCCTTCTTACCCTTCTCCTTCTTAGCAGACATTTCCCTTTTTTCCAAGTGCGCAGTCTGCCGGGGCCGTTTCAGCGGAGGCTCCGGGGTCGAATCGGATTCCTGCTGTGGCTTTGACTTGCGCTTCTTCACGCGCGTCGCGGCAGCGCTCGCCACCGCCGAGGCGGGCTTCAGTGTGAGCACGGACTCGGTCCGGCGGCGGCGCGAGGGGCCCGGGGTCGTCTCCGGCCCTGGCCGCGGCTCGCTCTTGACCGGTGGGGAGAGGTCCCGCAATGAGGCGAAGAGTAACGACGTCGGACTGGGCGTGGCTGGAACGGACGACAAGGGCGACATTTCGGCATCGACATCGATAGCGGGAGTCAGCGTAGTTTCGATCCGAAGAGGCAGTATGGAGGAGGTTCCAGTTGGAGTAGTCGGCGTCGCAGGTCCACGCGGAATTGACAGACGCAGCGGAGAAGGTAGTTGTTGCGTCGACAGCATCGGAGAGGGCGTGACCGAGGAAGGTATCTGCGTTTCCAACTGTTTAGGTGAGGGGGAAAGCTCGGGCTGGGGAGTTGCGATACGTGAATGCGATGTGGATGGCGAAATTGCTATCATGTCTAAGATGGAGTGCTCCTCTCTCAAGGTGTCGGTGGAAGGGGAGTTTGGTCGCGTGTTGTTTAGCACAGCGCCAGGAGAGGTACCGCCAGCAACGTCAGAGATATCCCGCCCAACAGAGACCTCCTCTAATGGGGGGACAGCCTGGGGTTCGAGCTCCATCATCGCAATGCTACCCTCGCGGCTGCCCAGTGCGCGATAATCCACAGCCGGTGAGTCGGGCGAAAGAAACGGGGAGAGCTGTCGCGGAGATGCCTCGCCAGCAACGTCAGAAATTTTCAGGTCTACAGATGCCTCCTCGAATGGGGGGACAGCGCGACAAGGGACCGCCATCGCAATGCTACCCTCGCGGCTGCCCAGTGCGCGATAATCCACAGCCGGCGAGTCGGGCGAAGGAGACGGGGAGAGCTGTCGCGGAGATGCCCCGCCAGCTACGTCAGAGATATTTGGCCTTACAGATAGCTCCTCGAATGGAGGGTCAACGCGGTTTGCCATCGCAAGGAGCGCGATCGCAATGCTACCCTCGCGGCTGCCCAGTGTGCGACAATCCACAGTCGGCGAGTCGGGCGAAGGAGACGGGGAATGCCGCGGAGACGGTGGGGGTGAAACCGAAAGGGCCGGAGAGATTGGGTGTATCGACATGAAACGAGGAGTAGACGTCGCGACAGCGAGACTTGCATTTCTGAGCGATGCGATGGTGCAGTCGGAGGACGGGGGCTGGTTGGGGGCCGCTAACCTGTCAGGTTCGTATGTCCAAACTTCTGGTGAGTTGGGCGAACAGCCTAGGGTGTATCGTTGGTAGGTGACCAAAAAGTAAGCACAACGAAAGTATCACCTTGGTCCTGCCAGTCGACCGGGGCAAGCCAGTGCGTCACCGGTGGCGCAGTGACATGGGGCGGAAAAGACCCCTCACTGTCTATCGGACTGTCGCCCTCGGACCCATTCCCCTTTCTGAAGTCCTGAATATCGGTTTGACTGTCTTCTTCCTCCACTACATTTACGTTTGAGAACAAATATCAAACCCGACCAAAGATACGCACCGGCAGTCGAAGTCGAAAACGACGGATAGCGTTCTGAGAACAGATCCGGATCCGGAGAAGAGCCGACTGAACGCTTCATCAGCGCGTCAAAATCGGAGACAAGGGCCAGCTTACCAGCAACGGAGGATACATGACGTCTGGGCGAGAGTGTCTGCGGCGTGGATCCCAACATCGTCTTTCTAGCATACTTTCTCCCCCCAGTTGTTCGCTCGGCGCTACCCGCCGCACCTCGCTCGCTTGAGCCGACTGGACGCTTCATCAGCACGTCAAAATCGGAGACAAGGGCCAGCTTACCAGTAACGGAGGATACATGACGTCTGGGCGAGGGTGTCTGGCGCGGGTTGGCCGCGTCGGCGTAAACGTGCTTGATTGGGCTGGTCCCCATCTCATTATGCACAGGACCATCAGGGACTGCAAAAATAAATACTGTTAGCGCACGCCACATCGATTAGAGCCCATTCACGGTTTGCCTCGGGGTCCCTTATACACTCCGCGACTTCCCCTACATCGAAAATCAGCTTGTCCAGCTTGTGCATGATATTCTGATCGTCGTTCGCACTACCCTTTTCCGTGCCCAGGACGTGCCCAATACGAGTAATTGCGTCCGCGGCTCTCATATGGTGACCGGCGGACTGCTGGAGAAGATGGCTAAATGACCCAGCCGACTGTTTGTTCTCTCGACGCAGGCCGGCAACCTCGGATATTAGATTATTAACGCTCTGTTCCAGGCGCGTCAAGCGCTCGTCGTCCTGAGCTCGGTGCGATGCAAGCATTTGCCCAACTGAACCCGTAATTCTTTGAACCAGATCGTCATAGGTGCCCGGCGGAGGTTGTAGGTGTTTTGGGAAAGCCGAGGTAGAGTTGTAGTTGTAGTGGAAGACCGAATCCGGGAGGCGCTGGCCTGTGGGAGCTTGTGGCGGGTAACGGGTGGGCTCCGCTCCTGGGTGGCCAAAGGGCGCAGAGTTACGAGCTGAAGAGCTCTGGCCGTGTCCGCTGCGTCGAGTGGGAAAGGCCATATGGGGGAGATAAAGAGGAGACTCTGTTACCTTTCAATGTAACAGTCAAACAAATTAGACGCGTCCGAAACATGTCAAAACATTGTAATCGTTGGGTGCTTAAATGCTGCAAATCTTGAAAGTGATTTCCTGGACGTTCAGAGAGCATTTTCCAGTTGGATGGACGAGGATGGATGTGGGCCCGTTGGGGTACCCTTCAACCGGGATTTTAATTGCAGGATCACAGGATCACTGGCAAGATGCCGGCGCAATGCCGGCGTCCCCAAGTTGGCAAAAACCCTGAAGGGGATTCGCCAATGGATAACTTAATAGCGACGAACCCGCACACCCAATTATTCCGCTTATCGCTCGACTCTCTTGGAAGCCTAACGTGTTCACAGCATTGAGTGTGCGCGTGCTCCGGCGGCTCCGCAGGTGACATAATCATAATATAACCATTATGATTTTGGCACGAGCCGACGCGTCTCCTATGCGCCGACGTTTTTTCGCCACGCCGGTATGAACCGCATAGCCCTAATTTCAAGTCGCGTTGTAAGTAACGTAAAAAGAGATATATATCGACTCGGATTTGAACAGATCTTCAACTAATGAAAACTTACTTACGTTCGGATACACTGCTGCCTGGCCTGAGGAGCTCATGAAGATATAGATCCCTGTCCTGGTTGTGAGTAAATGGAATGAACGAGTATGGATACGAAACAAAACTCACTTCACCATTATTTCGAGTCATCATCATGATCACCGTTCGATTGTGCCCGATCGTTCAACCACTCCGATACCCTCTCACTCGCCTCTCGTCGTCTTAAAGGCTCCCTCGAGGGTAATGCAGCGCCAGCATCTGATCCATGACGTCCGACATCGATTGTGAGCCCTTCTGCCGACGCCTTGGACCCTGCCCCGTTCCTTGCATTGAAGGCGACTTGTCCTCGTCATTTTGGATATAATACGCGGCCTGCACATCCTTGGCGTCCAAATAGGCCCGGGAGGGCGGACCATTGTTTGAGAATCGCGTAGGCATAGAAGAAGTGGAGCAAGTACGCGCTGGGCTGCATGTCGGCGGGGGTCCGGAGGCGTGCTGTGAGGGTGATAGCAGGCGCAGATACTGTTGACGGGAACGAGGTGCTGCAGTGTCAATCGAGCATCGTCGGGTGGCGTCGGCGTAAGGGCATCGCTGGGAGTATCGCCGGGCATCAGATATGGATTCGGCGTCTCAAGTTATAAGGTCAGCGCTGAGACACAGTCAAGCAGGTAGGGAATCAACCAGCAAAAATGCTATGTCGCTAACTCCGCGAAATCCATCAAAGTAAGAGGCCCGTTGCGAATATCCCCGATTTCCGTGTCGCTTAGTTCTGTGCGGAGCACGCTGACCCTCGATATATACTAGGAGTATGTCCTTAGAGCGGATAGTTCAGATGAGAGAGCGCCCCGCAGACTTCGTCGCCTTTGGAATGCGGCAGTATATGGCACGCAGTGCAATCGTCGGACGTGCGGTCGTCGAAGGTGTTGATGTCGACAAAGCGTGAGGGGACTGCTGTTAGCTTAAACGGAATACCTGACGCTGGGGCGGCCCTCGATGCTACTAGTACTCACAACTGCCAGATACTATTGAGTAGTACTCGTAACTCGCCGCAGAGCTCGGCGTCTTCCGCAACTTGAGTCCCGCCGGGCACAGCGTTCAGTTCTCCACATGGTCCGTAGATGCACTAGCCTAGGTATCTAAGCCACTTTGTAGGGCGGAGTGTCAATCGGTTCAGTTCCACTGGGGGGATTTCGACGAAGGGTCTCCACTGAACTGCAGATGCAGTCGGATACTTGTGGGGGCCATGCTTAGTAGTGGTGATGTTACAAGTGGGTTACGCGGTGAAGAGCTTGAGGCTCAGCGCTCAGCGCTCAGCACTCAGCCTTGAGCGCTAGCTTGAGCAGCCTTGAGCAGACAGAGTACTTAAAGGGGTTGAAGTGGCAGTGTAACAGTGTTACCTTTTGATGAGCCACGCGTCAACATGCACAAATATTCGCTAAGCTTTGCCTTGCTTCTCTCCATTGCGTCCAGTAAGTACGTTCAAATACGCTAGACGTTGCATATAACTCCCTCAAGAGATAAGCCCATGTCGGGCTGCCCCAGAATTTTATCACGTCGCGCCCATCGGACGTGACGTCAAGCGCACCTAAACCGCGTCGCAGACAGCTCGATGCTGCGCCAAGCGTGCCCAACATATCCCAGCGTCCCAGCGTCCCCAACGCAGTCGTCCCCGCGCGGACGTGGCTCACACTTGAGTTGTGTCCGGATTGCACGTATTCGACGCGTCCGCACATTATTCTATATTTCGCATCCCGAGAGTAAAAGTGAGCGCATTCTGGGTAAGCTTTGCCCCTTTATTTCAAAGTGCAATGCGAATAAATGTTTTCAAGCCGTACATACGCATCGCCGACGCCCAAACGCGTCGCACGCCGGCCACGGTATCCGAGCCCAGGTTGGATAAGTTGCTTCCGTACTTAGGCACATAGCAACTCTGATCGCATTTTTCGCGACCCCCGCAAGATTTTCGGTTTGATGGAAGGCGAGTGCGATCAAGAAATCATGATGACGACATCGGCTGAACTTTCTTGTGGTGATGCAAATCCGAGTCTGAGTCTGGATCCCGCTATCCGCTCAGCTGGTACGCTCTTTCCTTTGACCGGGGATGTTCATTGAAGGGTGACAGAATCAACAGATGGTCATCCGTCTCGCGAACTTAGGGATCCACCGCCACTAGCAATGGCAGACCCTGAACAAATCAAGCACATCTGCATCATCGGAGCGGGTGCCGGCGGCCTCGTCGCGCTCAAATGCATTCTCGACACGCCGCAGTACAAAGCTGGCCTCTGGAAACCCCTCGCCTTCGAGGCCCGGGATAACGTGGGCGGAATCTGGTAGTCTACATCTCGCCACATCTCAAAGCTACGCCTCATCCACCATGCAGGCTCCCGGACCCTCATCCCAGTGCCCCGCATCCCCTGACGCCGCTGTACGACTCGCTAACGACGAACCTCCCACACCCACTCATGTGCTTCCCGAGCCTCCCCTTCCCGCCCGCCACGCCCGTCTTCCCGCGCGCGTCGCACGTGCAGAAGTACCTCGAGTCCTACGCCGTGCACTTCGACCTGCGGCCCTTCATCCGGCTTAACACAGCCGTCAGCGACGTGCGCCGCGATTCCCCTCGGGGAAAATGGAAAGTCTCCTTGCGCTCTAGCGAATCGATGGACTTTGATTTTGTGATCGTCGCGAACGGGCACCACAGCGTCCCGTGTTACCCGGCCGTCCCCGGGCTCGACGCATGGCTCGCGGCCGGGAAAGCGCAGCACGCGCTCTGGTATCGCCGCCCGCCGCCGCACGTGGACCTCCCCACCAAAACCGTGCTCGTCGTCGGCGGCGGGCCCAGCGGGAACGACATCAGCGCCGAGCTGCGCCCGCACTGCCGCTCCCTCATCCGCTCCGTCACTAACGCCGACCCCGCCGACACGAACATGCGCGGCAGAACAACCCGCTTCGGGGACCCGGACCGGGGGGAGGTGTACTTCTCGGACGGGTCCGTCGCGCACGGAGTGGACTATTGCGTGCTGGCTACGGGGTATCAGGTCGTCGTTCCTTTTCTCCCGGACACGCTCGTGTGGCCGGGGCTTCCGCCGCGCGCGCCGCCCCTTCCCGACGTGCTGCACAACTCGACTTATCACCTGTTCCCGCTCGCGGAGCACGTGTTCCCCGTGTCGCTCGGCCAACCGGAGATGACCGCTAGTGTGGCGTTCGTGGGCCTCCCCGTGCGCGTCGTGCCGCTCCCCATGATGGAGGCGCAGGCAGTCGCAATCCTGCACGCCTTCGCACACCCGGGTGCCTTGGACGTCAATTCGGCGCGCACCCGTGTGCTCGCGCGCTACGCGGACCTCGGCGGGGACCCCGCGGCGGTCGCGCGCGCGTGGAGCGTGTTCAGCGGGGACGTGCAGTTCGACTACATCGATCGCCTGCACGCGTTTGCGGGGCGGCCGGAGGCGCGCGTGCCGCAGTGGCGGCGGGATATGTACGAACACAAGGTTGTCCTGCGGAGCTTTTGGGAGGAACTGGAGAGAAGGGGGGAGGCGGGGAAATGGGTGGCGGGCGTTGGGGCGGGCGGGGGGTTTGGGGAGTGGGTGGACCTGCTGCAGAGGCTGTTAGAGGCTGCTATAGAGTGGGCGGCGACGGAGGTGTGAGTGCGTCATGGGTTGTGGGAGAGTGTGTAGAGCGTTGGTAGAGCGGAACATTTCCACAGATGTGTACCATCGTGATCTGCGCTCGAATAGTACTGTGGGTGTGCAGCGGCCGCACCAAAAATATTCGCACACGGTCGGCGGGGATTGTGTGCTTACCGAAGGCCAACTTCTTGAAGACGCAGGTTCGCATCCTGCTGAGGGCTAAGTAGGACAAAGCGGCGTGGAGGGCCGCTACATACACCGTTCTCAAGCAATTCTCAACCTCAATCTCCTAAATAGGCAAATTGTGATTTGCGTGTCGATCCCAGCTGCCAGCACCGCGGGATCAAATGTGCGCAAGTTATGCATTTTCACGAGTCGATGTACAAGCCCTGAGGTATTAGACACTTCAGAAGCTTCAAAATCCAGAAACCTCGGCCATCTTTGAACAAACATTACAGCAGAAAATACTAAATGTACAGACCTGGGACCAACAAATTGGCGGTGCCTTTGTTGTGCGCCATAGCATTGCACACCTACATGATTGTTCAGCACTATCTTCTCAGGAAATATTGAAGATGGTGGATCCAAACTGAAGATCTAGAGGAGCAGGCTCGTCCGAGCTCTCAGTTTGCGTAAGATTGGAGTCAGGAACCAGGTCTTGGGACGTCAAGTCCCCGGGATTGGCGCGGTGCTTCACACGAGTTTCATAACCATACGATCGTCGCTGGATACAAAGAAACCACCGTGTTATCTATGATATCGACAATATTGAGATGCTTACACAGCTCAAAGAGACCACGAAAGTAGATCCGAGTCATACGCCAAGTATAGCTGGAATTGTCAGACATGGTGGAGTCGGGATTCATACTACCGAAATATTGATTATTTTACGCGTCATTCTCGGCGGATCCAATTCCCGCCTTCTAGAAACGCTTCTTTCTTCGCAAAGTGGTGTCAGAGAATTGTATATATCACGATAAAAATACACACCCCTCGTTGGCCAAGGATTCCCAGAGCCGGGTGTATGATGGATAGCTGTGAGCGCATCAAAAGAAGAACGCCATCAGAAAGAAAGAAAACTGGTGTCGGCGACCACATACATCCACAGCTGAAGAGAATCAGAAACCACAGGCGCCGTCAGATAATTGCAGGCTGCACAGCTGCATGACAGTTGACAGGAACGACGAGAGTCGGTGAATAGGGATCTATGACATGATGGCATTGACACACTTCAATCAAGCCAAAGTGGTTTGACCGATGCCAATCATTACCGCAAAGGGCGATGCACGTGGCGCTCACACTGTTGAAGCTTCTTCTTCAACAACTTCAGCTGTCAAATAAAAGCCGACCTACAAGACCTTCCCCCACGCCCCCGCCCCTTCTGCTCCTGCCCCCACCCGCCCCGCGCTCGAGGCCGCCTCTTTTGTTGCACCCCTTGAATCCACTGGTGGGTCCCATTCTCTCCCACCTTCATTTTGGGGTCCATTACTAAAGAACGGCAGTCACGTATGGAGCAACGCGCGCGTAACCCGCGTAACCAGCCAGAGCAGAGCAAGGACGATGAAGGTTATCAAGATGAGAAGCCGGAAGCAAAGAAGGAAGACGCGGCACCTTCTTCCCCTGCTGAGCCACACAAAGATGATGACCGCGAACAAAAACCGACCGCCGGGCCAAGCGATTGCGCTGCTAAAACACCATCAACCGAGCCCCCACCGCGGCGGCGCTGCTCTGACGACGATATCGCACCCGAATTGCGCCGCCCCCCGTCTCCCCAGTACAACAGACACCCATACCCCGAACCAAATGGCCATGGCCAGCCCTGGGCCCACCCATCGTACCCGGAGGGACCGCCGCCGCATCACCACCCAGATCCTGCGCACCCCTGGCATCAAGAGGGGGGCCACCACCCAGGGGACTCGAATGTCCGTCTCCCTTCGATAGCAGCATTGCTCACAGGGCCCTACGACGGGCCCCAGCCACCGCAGCAGCACCAGCAGCAACAACAACAACCGATGCAGCAGCCCATGCCCCGCTACAGCGAACGACCAGAATGGGGGCCACCGCCCATGTCTGACCAACAGCACCATCACCACCACCACCACCAGCAACCCCAATACCCACCCATGGTCGCCGCGATTCCCGCTCGAAGAGTCGCGCCCGCGCACCCCGCAGTCAATGCCGCAGCGCAAGCGCGGCCGCCTGCCCAAAGAGACGACCGACTTCCTCAAGGCGTGGCTCCACAGCCACTCCGCGCACCCATACCCCAGCGAGCTCGAGAAGAAGCAGATGTGCAACGCGACCGGCCTCAGCATGAGCCAGGTCTCCAACTGGATGATTAATGTGAGTTTGTTTCCCTACGCACGGTGGACACCCAACTGTTACTTTCCGTTTTGTCGTGCTACGGTCACTGGTATAGTCACTTTGTCCCTACTGCAAGTGACAATACCAATGATTGTAGCCCTCAAAATGGCAAGCGATAAGGACAATGCTTTGTCCACCGTGGCCACGTTTATCCAAAAATCTAAATACCCACACACACGCAGGGCCGCCGCCGCATCCTCGGCCCGTCGTACCTCAGCACCTCACGCTCCAATTCCTCCGCGAACAACCACAACAGCAATAATAGCCACAACCCGCACGCGGTCACGCTCAGCTCGCCCAACATGATGCTCAGCTCGCCATCCGTGCAGCTCACGTCCCCGTCCCTCATGCTCAGCTCGCCGCCCGTCATGCTCAGCTCGCCCTCCGTGCAGCTCACGTCCCCCTCGCTCATGCTGCGGTCCCCCATCGGCGGTGGCAACGCGTCGTGACCCTCGTCGCCGTCTCGTGACACCCGGCCCGCCGCTACCTCATAACCCCGGCCCACTGACACCCACCAAAATTTTAAACATAACAGTAACAGGATGCTGGCAGTTCTGACCGAATGAATGAATGACACCCCCGAACGTTCAAACGCCGCCGCGCGCCGAGTGTGCATTGCAGTGTGCATGCCGTTTGTGTCTCCGTTTTGTACGCTCGCGGCGTATCCTCCGTCGTCACCGGCCCTCATCCTCGTTCATGCGCCTTGTACGTACTTCTTCCTTTTTGTTATCGTCTATAATTACCTAGTAAATACTCTTACTGAGTTGAACCTTGCAATACCAAAAAAAGCTTGACAACTGGTTTATGTTTCTGCACTGATTGAGCTTTGGAGGCCGACTTAGTTATACTGGTTCTTCTGTGGGTTCACCTACAGAGACCTTATTGTGACTTTTTACTTCTTCTAAATGACCAAGTTTGAAATTTGATCAGCTTCTTAGCCAAGAGTGTTGTACCATTGGCGGTTTCTTGAAGCCAATCTCAACAGTCAGCATCATTACCACTGAAAGGTGTTGAACCCCAAGTTGTTAAAGCTTTGGGGTTGAATTGAAAGGAGCACATGGGAGCCAAGTGAGCAGTTTGATCTGTGCCGAAAGGGGGATAAGAAGCAAGATACTGATAAATTGTTAGCCCAGCTAGGTCCCCTTTCGGAACGTACTAGGTTATAGGTAGAAATACATGCGGCCCAGTTATGTACTCTAATACGCCGACACTTCATTTACCTCCGACGAGCTGACCACGTCTAAGGCTGTAGATCTAAGTACCTGAGTGCCAGCCAAAAGTCACTTTAGAGCTAGTCTCGTAAACCAGACTCTCCTCCTTTTTCGATGAGAAGACAATCGCTTTAGAGCATGAAATAACGGTGCAGCCACTCGAAGCATCAGTATAAAATAGCTCCGGGGGTGTTCCAGAATAATACCGCAACATCAACCATGCGTATTAACACTGCGTTCAGTGGATCCCTAAGTAAATCCCAGAGTTCCTAGAAGTTGTGAGACAGTATCGGACTTGACATAAGTCGCGCTTAGTAGACGCACCTGGTCAGATAAGCCTAGACCCCGCCCGAAGCCGCCTGCTGACTCACAGGGTCTACATTTTTGAGATTTTAGGAACCGGTAATCCCACGGTGAGTCAATGAATTTGGTCTCATTGATGTGAAAAAAAGTGGGTAGGAAGTGATTGCCCAAGGACGATTACTTAAAAAAAATTAGGACTCGTAAAATTTGACACAACCCATGCCATTGGAAAAACTCCAACCCTCACCCTCTCTGGCGGTAACTCCTATTCAGTTCAGTTGAACGGTCGACTGGCTGGCTGACTGACATACGGGATACTTCGCAAAGTTCCTCAGATACTTCAATCCCGCAACGTCCGAATGTGTCTTTTTATGAAGACGTACAATCAAAACTTGCCTATTTGGGAGATTGAGGTTGAGAGCGAATCTTCCATGCCGCACAGCCTTCTAAGTACTCTCCCACAAGTAACGACGCACTCACGCCTCCGTCGCCGTCCACTCCCTCGCCGCCTCTAATAGCCTCTGCAGCAGGTCCACCCACTCCCCAAACCCGCCCCCCTCACCAACGCCGGCGACCCACTTCCTCGCCTCCCCTCTTCTCTCCAGCTCCTCCCAAAAGCTCTGCAGCACCACCTTGTGCTCGTACATATACCGCCGCCATTGCGGGACGCGTACCTCCGGCCGCCCCGCAAGCGCATGCATGCGATCTGTGTGCTCAAATTGCTCCTCGCCGCCAAACAGGCTCCACGCGCGCGCGACCCCCGCAGGGTCCGCGTCCCCCCCGAGCGCCGCATACCGCGCCAGCACCCCACTGCGCGCCGCATCGACGTCGAGTGCGTCGGGGTGCGCGAATCGGCCGCGGCCCTGCGCCTCCAGGACGGGCGGGCCCAGGCGCAGGGGGAGGCCCACGAACGCGAGGCTCGTCGTCAGCTCCGCCCCCCACCCGGCCGGAACGGGGAACACGTGCTCCGCAAGCGGGAAGAGGTGGTGCGTCGAGTTGCGCAGCACGTCGGGTAGGGGCGGCGCACGCGGCGGCAGCCCCGACTGCACGAGCGCGTCGGGGAGGAAAGGCACAGCAACCTGGTACCCCGTCGCCAGCACGCAGTAGTCCACCCCGCGCGCGACGGACCCGTCGGCGAAGTGCACCTCCCCGCGGTCCGGGTCCCCGAAGTGGGTTGTTCTGCCGTGGGTATTTGTGTCGGCGGGGTCTGCGCTGGTGACGGAGCGGATAAGGGAGCGGCAGAGGGGGCGCAGCTCCGTGCTGATGTCACCCCCGCTAGGCCCGCCGCCGACGACGAGCACGGTTTTCGTACGGAGGTCCGCGTGCGGCGGCGGGCGGCGATACCAGAGCGCGTGCTGCGCCTTCCCGGCCGCGAGCCATGCGTCGAGCCCGGGGACGGCGGGGTAGCGTGGGACGCTGTGGTGCCCGTTCGCGACGATCACAAAGTCAAAGTCCATTGTTTCGCCCAGAGCGCAAGGAGGCTTTCCATTTACCCACCGAGAAATCGCGGCGCACGTCGCTGACGGCTGTGTTGAGTCGGATGAAGGGCCACAGGCCGAAGTGCGCGGCGTAGGACTCGAGATACTTCTGCACGTGCGACGCGGGCGGGAAGACGGGCGTGGCGGGCGGGAAGGGGAGGCTCGGGAAGCACATGATGGGGTGGGGGAGGTTCGTCGTTAGCGAGTCGTACAGCGGCGTCAGGGGATGCGGGGCACTGGGATGAGGGTCCGGGAGCCTGTATGGTGGGATGAGGTGTAGCTTTGAGATGTGGCGAGATGTAGACTACCAGACTCCGCCTACGTTATCCCGGGCCTCGAAGACGAGCGGTTTCCAGAGGCCGGCTTTGTACTGGGGCGTGTCGAGAATGCATTTGAGGGTGGCAAGGCCGCCGGGGCCAGCTCCGATGATGCATATTTGTTCAGGGTCTGCCATTGCTAGCAGCTCTTCAGCAGAGGGCGTTCGGAGTAAAAGCGGGTTCCCAGGTTATTTTAAGGAGCTTTTTCAGAGACCTCTGCACAGTTACGGTGCCTCGCTGCATAGCCCAGCTCTGTCGCCCACAGCCTCGCCTCCAGTGCATCACGTTCTCAAACCAAAGTAAAAACGGGCATTCCGCGGGTCAGATCTCAGGTTGTTGAACCGTCTGTTTTGAAGAGATGAGGTGGGTGAGAAGAAATGGTATGCGAGTGGAGAAGGGCATCTGTTGATCCTGTCAATGCCATCGTCCAATTGAACAATCCCCGGTTGAACTTGGCAAGGTTGAAGTTTGGCTGAAAGCGGCTCTATCCGATGTTTGCACATGTTGACGTGTCTCATTTGTTTGGCTGTTCCATCGAAAGGCAACAACCCTCCTGTCTTCCAAGTCTCCAGCAACTCAAGCTGAAGCTCGCTGGAAACTCAAGTGCTCAAGCTCAAACATTGGAACACGGATAGCGGCCAATTTTGACAAGATCTCGCCGCAAATGGAGCGTCAAATTTCCCTAGCAGTCGCACCTCTCTAGCTGGTTCTCTATATTCCGGCTTGATTCCGGCGTCCGCAGAACTGGAGATATTTCACTTGCGGTCAGCCACTCTATATTCTGGTGTCCGCGAGATTCTGGAGATACTTCACTTGCGGCCAGCCACTCGTCGTCTGCTGGAATTTCGATCACTGTCAGCCACTCGTCCTATATTAACCCCCCTCCGAGCCTCTCTCTTCAGTATCTTCATCTTAACCACGATGATCTCTGTCTTCTACCTCCTTCTCCTCGTCCTCTTCGCCCTCAACCTCAGCTTCAACGCTGTTGCTATCATCCTTCATGACGTTGTGGCCACTGCGCCCGTCGTTCTCAAGAGGGGCCTGCCCGTCTTCGTTGCGGTGCCCGCCGCTGTCCATGTGCGGCTTCGGGCCCATCGCCGCCCAGATCCCTTAAGCTGCACCTCGCTCCACGAGTTCTTGGTGGGGCGTGCCAAGCTCCTCGCCACCGCCGCCGCTATTGCAAGACTGGAAGTGTGCACGGACGGCCTCGTCAGCCACCCCGTGCTCAAGCCCAAGCCAGCTCCCAAGGTTAGTGCCCCTCATCCTCCCATGTCTTTCGCTGACTAGCTCCCGCAGTTGCCTCGGCAGGCATCGACGACCGTGACGCCCCGGGTCCCTACAAAATACGACTCGGGGCTGAGCTCCATTATTTGGCCGTGGCCCCCAGTCGTTAGTATTCCCGCCCTTTCAACTTTGGCACTCGCTGATAGCCTCTTCAGATCCCTCCCCGCACACCGACCCCGCCTCACGAGCGAATGCGTAGTCGTGCCCCGGAAGACGATGACACCCACCGACTCGGCCTCAACGCGAGCATCTGGGCCCCCAAGAACGAGGTCAGCCTCCCGTCTTTTCTATTTTGTGACTCGCTAATTAATTATAAACCCTCAGCGCCCAGAGACCCCCGCTCGTCCTACTCCCGATGACGACGCCGGCCGCCCTGGCCTCAACGCGAGCATGTGGGCCCCAGCTCGGGTGGTCAGTAATCCGTTCTGTCAGCCTTTTCTCTCTCTGATAAGTATGAATCCTCAGCTCCCTCGCCGCCCGCAGCCCAAGGTCATGCCGCGTCCTATCGCAGCAGTCCCTCGCGCCGTGGTTGGTGCTTCTGTCCTTGTTACTAGGCTACGCTGATTGTTACGTTCAGATTCCTCCCCAATTCACCGTGAACGACGATGATCGGCGGGCAGGTCTGACTGAGAGCATCTGGGCCCCAAATCGGGTGGTTAGTATTTTCGTCCAGTGTCCAATAGACGTACAGCTAATCTTTAAACAGGTCGCTCAACGCCCCGCTCTCGCGCAGGCACCTCCCCCGCTCGCCCCCACCGTCCGACTGCCTCCAGCGGTGCCCACCAAGGACCGAGGCCTCTCCTCAAGCATGTGGGCTCCAGTGCGCCTTTTTCTCTCAAAAAAAACGATCCCGGTGTCTGACTGAAAATTCTAGGCCACCGCTTGCTCCGCCCCACAGGCCTCGGCCAGAGTCAAGATAATCGCCGAGAACGACGACAACGGCGCCAGCAGACAGGCCAGCATACGGGCTAATGTATGTCGCTCCAACTTCCCTATGTTACTCTAATTTCTCATGGTGTTCCAGGCCCCAGTTCTTTCTGTGCAGCTCCCCTTCGACGATGTCCGAAACCGGCCCTCCGCCGAAGACGACGAGGATGCCAGCAGGCCTGGCCTGTCGGCAAGCATCTGGGCAAACGTACGCCGCTTCAACTTCCCTATAAATATTCTAATTCCTTATGTTTTTCCAGGCTCCAGATGTTCCCTCTCCTCGGCCGCGCGTCACCGCCAAAATCGTCAAGGGCTCCGCACTTTCGCAACGAAGGATGGGCCAGGAAAACCGCTCCCGCGTCTAAAGGCATAACAGCGCACCTATATCTCCTCTCGCCTTCCCACCCCGCCCACCCGCTCTCTACCGACCAAGCCCCCAGCAGCAGCACCAGAAGACGGTGACGAGACGTGCCGACGGATCGGGGACGCCTGGGCCGCCGACACGCCCCGCCACCAGAGCAGCAAGACAAACGACACGCACCAGCAACACTCGACGGACGCGTTGGGCTTGGGGGTACTTGTTTGTCGTCTTGCTGCTTTCCTTTGGTGCTATTGCTGGGTTTTGGTTAGGTGGAGAGATGATGGACGGGGCGGGTGGGCGAGAGGAGATATAGGCTGCTTCAGTTTTATTTTGTATTTTTATTCGCATCACATTTGTACAATTACACGCTTCGTCTGCTCTGCACTGGGACTTGTGAATCATTACTGAAGATGGATTTACTGACAACGGCACCGACTGGCAGGCAGCTACTGCTGGGTCGTTGACGCGATCTGAAATTTTGTGATTGGCGTCGAACGAGGCCGAAAACGACTATGTAGATCCCAACTTCCGAATGCATTGTAGAGCAAATAAATCATATCGGTCTTATCATTCAGGATGTTTTCCTCGCCAGACGAGCCATTAAAGCTGATAACATGTGCATGAACCCTTTAACGACCCTTTGTCGAAATCCCGACGACGGAATTCAAATGATTAATGCTCTGGCCGACCAAGTGGCTCCGATACCGGGTCGGTGCATCGCGACGTGGCGGCGTCCGCTGCCCGTACCCGGCTGCCGCGTACGCGGGGCGCGGGGACGTCCACTGCGTCGTCGTGCGCACGGCGGCCTATGCTGTTGGTGCTGCGGTTGCTGTTGCTGGTGCGCCGGGGCATGCTGCTGTTGCTGATGTCGCTGTGCCGGATGCGTCGCGCGCTGCATCGGGGGCGTCCGTTGCTGTTGCGGCGCCCCACCCCCGGCTGCTGCTGCTACGCCGCCCCCCGAGACCTCGGCGGCGACCACCCTCCCATCCGCACAGGCGACATCCACGCGCTCTGCACGCCCCACCGCCCCGCGTACCCCCCTGCATCCGTACTGAGGTTGTAGTTGCTGCGCCTGCTGCTACGGCCGGTATGCATGCGCGGAGGGGTCGGGGAGCGGCACGGCAGGGACGACGCGCAGCCTGCGCATCCTTCGTGCTACTATCTCCGCATCCCCCTTATCCGACTCGCGCCCGTTGCCCGACGCGGCCGACGCGGGCGAGGAGAGGTACGCCATCGGTCGGTGCGCGCGCGGCTGTGCGAAGTCGGCAACGGCGAGGATGTGTGGCGTCGCGAACTCGGTGGTGGGCTCCGTGTAGGCGGGAGCGTCGTATCCCTCCTCCTCCTCCCCCTCTTCCCCCTCTGGCTCCGACTCTGAAGTCGACTCCTCCGAGGCGGAGCAAGACTCGGACGTGGTGGAGCCCGAGGATGTGGACGCGGACGACACGGGCGACGACGCGAGGGTGTAGAGAGGTCCTGCAGCACGACGATATCATAATTAGTATTCGTGAAAAAAAAAGTGGCGCAAAGAACAAAAAATCCACCTGCTGCCCCACCATCCCCTGACCCGCGCTCTGCGCCTGCCCGCCCAGTACTCATACCTCGCCGTCAGCGTGCGCGGCGTCGCGTATTGCAGCGTCGCGTATTGCGGCGTCGGCGAGGCGGTGCCCGGGGTGTACGTGGTCGTGCTGCTGCCCGGGGCGTACTGCGCCGTCGAGCCGTTCACAGGCGCCGGTGTCGGTGTCGCATACTGCCGCTGCGTAGGCGACCCCCACCCCCACCGTACACCTGTTCCCGCGACGGCGCTGCTGCGCCGGCTCCCTCTCCCCACCCAACGACATCGCACCAAACCTCTCCAACGGCGAGCTCGTGCTCGTGCTGCTCCCCGCCCAGCTCGTGTATCCACCACTGCTCCCGTTCGCACCACCGGTTGTGTATGGCGCACTCCCACCCGAGGCGCCCGTTGAATACTGCGCAGCCCCGCCAGAATACGGTGTATGTGCAGTGGGCACAGAATACGAGGGCGTCACTGCGCTCCCGAGGCTCGTGTACGACGCCGTGCGGTACGCCGGCCCACTCGGGGTCATGTGGAAGGACGTGGAATCGGAATTAGTGGCATTAGAGGTGGTGGTGGCGCCAGAGGACGGAATGATGAGCGTGGGGCGCTGTTGCGCGTGGTGCTGCTGCTGCGCCGTCGGTGGCGCGGCGTGTGCGGAGCCGGATACGTGGACGTCGGATAAGTAGAAGAGTCGACGTCGTGGGGTGAGTGGAAGAAGGATACGTGGCCTGCGCAAGGACGGATGTCGAGGTCGGCTGCTGCGTCGCGTACGTCGCAGTCCCTGTATGTAACCTGCACCAGTAGTGAGTACACAAATCGCACGTTAGCATTGCGGTATTTTATCGGGTAAGGACGCGGAGTGTTCGACGTCGGCAGCGAGGGAAGGAGATCGCGCACGCCGCGGTGGAGGAGGGCGCGATGATGCGCAAGGAGGAGTTCTGATCGGGTCGTTGTGACAGCGTTACGCGCGTTAGGGGCGTGTTCTAATCCATAGTGGGGCCCTCCGGGGGTCTCTTATTGGCGTGGCTTGGGGAATGTTAGGCAGGCGTGAGGCGAGTATGTTTGTTTCTATTTCGGCTCCGCAAGAAGGGTGTTATGGTTTTTATTTCGGCTCGGCTGTTCTTCGAGCTAGTGGCTGGTGGGTTTTTCGCGTTGACTGGGAACTTATTGCGCGCCGGGGACTTCTACTTTTCATTGGCGCTCACCTCCTTCTTTCTTTTCTGCCACATTCCCACTCTCGTTCACATTCCGTACACTTCTCCTTTTCATTATTATTGTTAACTCATGCCCCACAGACCCCAGAAATGCAAGGAATGATCCCACATGGAGTGGCGCAGCTCTTCCGCGTCGTGCAGGAGCTCAGGGACAAAGGCGGGTGTATATCTTCAAGGGGCAATTTGTCGAGATTGTGAGTTGTGCGCTTTTCAAGTGTTTATTTTATTTGGGCGGAATTTGTGCGTCATGCTTAATACATTTCTTCATATATGTTTGACCGCCATATTTGGGATACCGCGCGGCGTGCACCGTCTTTGCGACAAGTTGCTCTCAGATTTTCATTTGGCTCACATCGGGGTTCTCTGTGCTCCTATGTGCGAAGCCGCGGAGTCCCCAGAAGATGTGTGATTCCTACACATACGACGGTTTTAGCGCTATCTCCTTCCCATCTCCTCCTTTCACATGCAATATATCCAAATGTTGCCACTTCACTTCATCTGCCATTTTATAATTATCAAGCACTACTGCCTCACCCCATTGGTTGCAGATTTATTTTTGCGGTGGTGAGGGGCATGGCTGATTTTCTTTCTGGATGCCGCCACATTGCTGGATCAGAGATATGTGCAAGGAGACAGTAGCTTTTCTCGGCCGGCAAAAGTAGAGGAGTATCCTTGTCTTGACTACATTTGAAAGATTTAAAGATAGGTCTGTTTCCGGTGTGAACTGTCGACAGACACATATATATAAGCCCTGACAAATGGAACTCCTCCCTGTCATCAATGCCCACCATGCCTATCACCAAGAATGTCGAGAATCTTCTCCAATATATCATACTAGCAGCAACTATTACCAAGAACATTGCAGAAACAGCCAAAGTGCCTTTCCTTGGCTCAACTGCCATATTGTGCTTGTCAATCACAAAGTGTATTGAAGTAAGCCGATGCCTCCATTCATTGGCACCATATTTAACAAAACAAAGACAACCAAATCGAACAAGGAAGAATGCATTGAGATTATGGAGCACATTCATGAAATCCTGTGCATCATTGTCCAGCTTGATTCAACTTCAGAAATCAGGGGTGTCCTTCCAACAGCAGTCCTGTATGACATTGCAAAATTCACCGAGTGAGTCCCATTTGATGATGACATTGTTGACATTGTATTCATTTCATATTTCACATCAGGGCACTTGAAAAGTTGTTCACGGTTCTGAATGGGCAAAAAAAAAGGCACTCTAGGAAAAATAAAGGGACTTTTCAGACAGCCTGAGACTGGAGAAAGATTGGTAAGATGCAAGCAGGAGCTCAGCCAGATGGTTGCATTGTTCAAGATATATCAGATGAAATCTGTTTCAGTGCACATTCAAATCATTGCAGGCTCATGTTACAGGTTCAACCTTGTCTCAAATGGGACAAATGAAAAAAGATGCCAAGGAACAACATGAAGAGCTTATCACCCTTCTGGAGGATGACTCTTCCCTCACTGGATCTGATCGCTCCTCAGTGAGTAGCAAAGTATGACCATTGAAATTTGTAGCTCATGGTTATTAGATGGCAGGAACTCTGGCAAGTTTGAAGAATAATAGGTGAGGAAAACCTGCAAACACCATCAATCTTACTAAAGGTCTTGAGCAGCTCAGGATCTTTTGGTCTACTTCCACCCTGCCCACAAATCTTCCATGGCCGTGAATCGGAGCTCCAGGATGTGGTGAATATTCTCATACAGGATTCTGCCCACATTGCTATTCTTGGTACAGGAGGCATGGGAAAGACCAGCCTTGCCACAGCAGCCCTCCATAATCCACAAGTGGAAGCCAAGTATTCACATCGATACTTTGTTCCATGTCACTCAAGCCCCACTTGCTCTGAGCTGGCAGCGACAATTGCAGAACATATTGGGTTGGAGAAGGGCTCAAACATGGCAAAGAAGGTTGCACATTATTTTTCCCATACTCCCCCTTCTCTTCTGGTCTTAGATAATCTGGAAACCTCATGGGAAGCCCTTTCAGCTCGATCTGAAGTTGAAGAGTTTCTATCTCTTCTGACTGATGCCCCCACTTGGGTCTCATGGTGAGTGATGGTTGTGGGTTTGTCAAATTATACCTTGAGCTTGCTGTAGATCACCCTGAGAGGTGCTGAGCACCCAAGTAAAGTCAAATGGACCCGCCCCTTCCTGGCCCCTCTTGAGCCACTTTCCAATGTGGCTGCTTGGCAGACCTTCATTGAGGTTGCTGGTGAAGGCCATGATGATGCCAGCATCAAAGAACTCCTTGAACTGACAGGGAATCTTCCACTGGCAGTCAGCCTCATTGCAAGTGTTGCAAGTTCTGAAGGATGTGCCTTGGCACTGTCTCGTTGGAAATTGGAAAGTACTCGGATGCTTTCAGATGGGTATGACCAGAGATCGAGCCTGGATATATCCATCATGTTGTCATACACCAGCTCCCGTATGACCCCAGGTGCTCAGGAGTTGCTCAGCATTCTTTCCATGCTACCAGATGGGCTTGCAGATGCTAATTTGGTACAGGCCAAGCTGCCAATCCCTGATATTCTGTCTTGCAAGGCTACTCTGATTCAAACAGCCCTTGCCTTTGTTGGCCAGGATCAACACCTCAAAGTCCTGGTTCCAATCCGAGAACATATCCTTAGCATTCATCCTCCTGCAGATGCCTTGAAGCTAAAGCTACGGGAACACTTGCATCAAATTCTTGATCTCTGGAATCAATTCAAGAATCTCAATGTAGCAGATATACTCCCTCAGATTTCAGGAAACTTGGGCAACTTCAACACTGTTCTCCATGATGGGCTTGAACCAGAGGGGAATGATATTGTTCAGAATTTGAGGAGCATCCTGTTTCTCAATAATTTTTACAATCGGGTCCACAACACATATTCACCCCTTTTGCTCCAGCTTTCTGGGCAAATGCTGCATTGGAAAGACAATCAAATCTTTGGGGAATATCTCCTCGAGCTATTGGAAGCTTCGGATTATTTTCCTGACCTGGATCTCAATAGCGATATCACCCTAGGCACTCAACATTTCACATCAAAAGACCCATTGGAACAGAGTAAGACACAATCATGGTCCTTGTGTTCACCTAACTAATTTATCACCAGGCAGATGGTACCGTGCTCTGGGATTGTATTTTCAGTTTGCAAAGTCAGATTCAGCAGGAGCTCTGCAGTATTATCAAACAGCATATTCTCTGGCAGAAACTACTGGATACCCTACCATTGTTGGCTACAGAGCTTTGGCCAACATGTGTGGCATTCTTCTTGACACCGGAAAGCCCTTGAGTGCACTCACAAATGCTAAGGAGGCATATAGATATGTTGAGCACATAGGGGACATCTATGGACAAGCTTGCTCTCTCCGCCTTCAAGGAAGAAGTCACATATATTTGGCAAACTATCAGCATGCTCAACATCTTCTGCAAAAATCCAGACACATCCTGGTTCCTCTTGGTCTCCAACAAAGTAAATTGGATCTTTCCATCCTAAATCTCCAGGCTGAGATACACCTTATGAAATCTGAGTATTTGGAATCACGCAAGCTGCAAGTAGCCATTGCATCCAGCAGCCAGGCAACTTCAATTATTGCTGTTGTGGCTAACCTGAACATTGCTTTCATTGATATTAACATTGGTGCTGACTCGAAAATTATCCGCCAAGATCTAGATGTGGTTCAGACTCATTTGAAGGCATTATATGGGTATCATGGCAGACGGCTATGCACTTTCAGTGATTATATAGCTGTTGAGCTCTGTCTTCGTGATGGGGCTCTTGGGACTGCGAATGCACTGTTTGAACAATGTTTTGAATCATCTTGGGATTTCCCAGACCTGGCACTCCTATGTGCTGAAAGGCTTGGAGATCTTTCCACTGGGATGAATGACACCCAAACTACACTGCAATGGACCGGAATCTTCCTTGGACTTGCATTGAAGTGCAAAGACAAGTGCCAGACAATACAGGCATTCCGATGCCTTGGCCAGATTTTTGCTGCTGAAGGTGATGATGAAACAGCTCTCAACCTATTCAATGTTGCTCTTGATGGATTCACATTCATGGATGTCCATCGCTGGAGGGCAGATTGCATGGTTCGAATTGGTGATATACTGAATAATTGTGGAGAGGTCATTAAAGCAATTGAATTGTGGAAGACAGCCAGGCCCTTGTTTGAAAGGTCCTCTCAGATGAAGGATGTAATCAAAATTGATACAAAGATAGCAGAGGTTGACTCTGCCATTCTGGCCAAGTATGAGGAACAACTTCAACACCTTTCAGAATTGCATGTACCTGTTAGTGCACTGGAGGAAGCATACATCACTGAGGAGGAGGAGGAGGAGGAGGAAAAGAACCAATTGGCTCAAGGAAGTGACATTTGGGACAAGTGGAGGCATGGAGTGTTGGTTTGAATTGTATTCTGGATATTGGATAGTCAGGGTTTGTGTTTCAATCGTATTGTTCTTTCTCTTCAACTTTCCACAGCTCCACCCATATTTGGACAAATACATACCTACCTGTTCTTGGTGTGCACAGCATGCCATGTCCAGATTATAGCCTTTTGTCCCGTATGTAGCCTCCCTATTTATTTATTTTATCCACATCAATGGTGATTAAGTGTGTGAAGGCAAATTAACTACCATTCCCTGCAAGTTGTCACTGATGCAGCCTCAAACCACCAAACTCAACAGTGTGCTTCATATTTATGCATTCGAGATAGGCAGCATGTCTATTTTGCTTTATTTATTCTACTTTGTGATCATTAGTGCTGGGTCGAAAACCCCCATACATACACAGTGTATAATACAGGTATAATATATAATACATTACATACCTGGAGCTTGCTGGAAGCCATGTATTTAACCTGTATTTAATGCCAAAATTCCCAGATCTTGCCACATCTTGCCCTTGCACTGGTTGATACAATCACTGATTACACAGTTTCGGCGAGCTGAATAGGCCGCACTGATCTGCTGCACCCAAATTGGGATGTTGATTTCATCAAGATTTTATCATGATGTCGATTGAGGAAGCGCCTTTTACTGTGCTGAGTGCTCTCGCAGTTGGTGGAACCGGTCTCAAAGCTATGGGTATTTTTATCTAATGCTTGTAAGCCAAACATTAACTTACCTGGGCTTAATTGGATGCCCCGAGAGATAAGGGCATAAAGAATTTGGCGGATGCTGCTGGATACTATCAAGATTCAACGGACGTCGCCTGAGACAGCGAAACGGACTAGGGTGCATACAAAGTGGACTTATGATGACACTGAGTGGGATGCAGCGAAGTGGTCGAGGAATTGGTTAAATACACTAAATATGTTAAATACATCGTTAAATACATGTATTATGCATTAAATACCAGAAAAAATCGGGCCAGCGGCGCCAGTATTTAATGTATACTACATGCCCTACGTTAGAGACCAGGAGGCCGCTGCACGGCCTCACTGTATATAATGTATAATACCATTCCGACCCAGCACTAGCACTGATCATGCCAGAAGATCTGGAGTGAGGGATAAATGGACTGAATAAAACTCAGGAGGCAGCAGATCTTTTTTTTTTCGAAGACTTGCAGTCAGCAATAAGCTGCAGCCACTGGTTGAGCAATTCAAAATTTTCATTGAGTTTTTCAATGAAAAACTTCCTTCATTTTTCACACTTTTTTCACTTGAAATGTATCTGAAATTTTTATAACTTTTTCAGAACTTTCGTGACTTTGCTGAAAAACTTTTGAATTTTTCACAAAATTACTGAAAAAGCTATAAATCTTTCAGACACATTTTCAGTGAAATATGTATGAAAATAAAGGAAGTTTTTCACAATACTTTGACCAAAAAACTTGAATTTTTCAACCAGTGAGATGGTCTAAACACATTGCACGCTGTGTGAGATAATTTATTCAAGGGAGAAAAAACGAAAATAATACTCAGTAGCGGGGGTGGTCTTACATTTTCCTCTGATTCCATTGTAACATTGCATCCATGTATGAGGAGAAGGTAAGTTGTTTGATTAATTCAGGTCGGAGAGTTTCAGATTTTTATCTGTTTTTATTTTATTTTATTTCCCACTTGGCAGCGCAGGCAGGAGGAAATCAACTAAATTGGTGTACTGTTCTTTCTGCCACAGGAACAGTTGAATGAGTTGAATGACATATATATATACAAGCTAAAATGCAGAGATTAAAGTTCACTAATAGAATGGCACACATCTGCTCTTGGTAGTTCATATACCATCAATGGTGTTGCAAGGAAAAGAACATCTGTTCGACTCGGATCTGAGCCATTCATATCTCGAAGACATCCACATTTTTTTTGAGGGGGGAAGCCCGAATAACCGGGATTAGAGAAACAAACATACTTGCCAGGATCTCATCCATCAAAAATAGAATTTGTGCTGAGATCTTCTCTCAGTCTCGCGACAAATGTATGAATTGTGGTACAGGTTCATGTGTAAAATACCTCAAGGTGGATGTATGGAGAGTACAGATAAATCGAAGAGGGCTTGGTAGTGGATGCTCCAGTGCCTCTTCCCATAATCCTGTGCTTCGTACTTATTTGCCAGGAGAAAATCACTCGTTCAACTTGGGTCTGAGCTATCCGGCTTTAACATGGCTTGACAGACCCCTAGACTGACCCAGGCTGATCCAGGCATGTATGTGTAGATGTGATGTCAGTCAACTGTCAGTCACCAGTGTTGATTCAACACATCATTGATACATCCTCTGACGAGGAAGCACCGACTGCGTCAGCCGAGACCTTACTTGTGAATCTCCTCTACAAATTTCACAACTTTGACCCGGAACCTTGTAAGCCCGGAGATATGCGGCAAATGCTTCATCAATTTACGATACCTTTTTAAAATTTCTCCGTTCTAAGATCAAGAAAAATAATTCTGAGCAGACAGATGTTGGTATTCTCAGCCAAGGAAGACTTTTGTATGCTTTAATTTTATTCAAATCGAAACATCATCCCAGAATACGGCACTCAAAACAAATTTAGTCGTTGTGATAGCAGAAAATAACAACGCTGAATGGTTTCAGCTCAGCGTCGGAATAAAATTTCCTGCGTCTCTACACGTGTTTCTGGCGATTGCTTGAGAAATTAATCAATGCATTCCATTTGTTCTGAATAGTGTTCAAACACCCGCTCAACTTTGGTTCGATCACCATCTCAGTAGTTGTCAATGAACAGAATAAAAAATATTTATATTCTCATGGATGGTTGGTTTATCATTCACTCTTCTGCAATTTCGAACCACATAGGACACAGATGTACTGGAGAATCATGAGTTGCATAGAACCCTTTTAGGTCTGGTTACTTGCTTTGTTCACCCTCTTGTGATGCAAAATATGGCATTAGACTGGTTCAATATCAGATCCGCTGTTTGTACACCATTCAAACAGCACATCTGGTGGAATAGGAACATAGCTTGAACGGCGATTCAGGGCTCCATCGAGTCACTCATCAAAAATAATATTTCACCATTTTTCTCTCCGTGATCGCAGTGCAAGCGGTGAACTTGTTTTGAATGATAGTCATTAGGAAGTACAGAATTTTCCCCTGCATTACCAATGTATGGCTCCACTTTTCTTCCGTGCAAAGGACTTGATCTTGGTGTCCCTTGAAAATCGCGGGAGGTAGCTGGAAGATGGCACCAGCAACTCTTTTTGTTTGTAAAGGGCAGAAGTCCTGTCAGAGCCATTCATGAAAATTATTTTGTATGTTTCATCATGTTTCCTAGCTCTCTGAGTGACCGTAGAAATGTTATAAGCGGCTAATCCTCTGTAGACTTGTCGTGGATGGTGAGTTATATTTGGGCCGCATGGAAAGTCTGCCAGGTTGGGATTTCTAGCGGAAGCAGTTCTGCAACACGAGCTACAGAATGAAAATGAATCTTCTGAAGAGGCCATTTCCACTAGAAGTATAAGGCAATGATAATGTAATTTCTACCAAATTTTTACACATGTAGATTGTGAATTGAACTCGCAAAGAGCGTTCTCGCGGATGCAATAAAAACCGGCAAAAAGAGAGAGAAAATGGTTGTGTCCAGTGTCATTGACATGATGTAGATTTCCTGCGCTGAATTCGGACATCAGGGTGTAGTATAGCTGCACAGTTAATGCAAATTGCTGTGATCATTCAAGTGTTGCTTTTAAGTAGGTACATTCCGGACCGTGTCGGCCGATGCAATCACTCGCCAATCACTAATCGGAAAGGACCGGGACAGGGACTTCGGATCAATGGGTGAGTCGACAAGTGCGGCAATTATGAGGGTGGCCCAGAGACCTTGCAAGCAAGGTGACCAGTCCTTCTCCGCTGCCATTCCGGAGGAATGCGATGGCCGATGGATGGTTTGAGATCCGAGCTCAGGCATTTCTTGGCCAGTTCCTCGTTCCAGTGGCAGCAGTATTGAGACCGTACAGCTGGGTTTTTGTCTTCAGAAGACTGGCTCGATCCAGCCTCTCTAGCAGACCACGCACTTAGAAGATAGTCGTTCACAAGTGCTATAGATTAAAATCTCCAACCAGTACGAACGCCGCCAAAGCGCCGCTCAAAACTATGAGAACCACTTTTCTGGGAATTCTCTTTGGGAGAAACCCTCCAAATTGGGCAATGTCTCCGCGGACTCCCGCGTCCTTATCCTTCGGGCTGAAAAAAAATTACAATGCCTATATGTATAATATAAAGCGGGTAAGGCCAACAAGCAGTACAGCCCACTACCTCCTAGGAAATAACAAAATATCTGTTGCTGGAATAAGAAGTTTTTTTATTCAAACGGAGAGCGGGGAGATAGACAGGGCCCCTCCCTGATTTAAATAGGTTCGCTGGTATTCCTTGCGTCTCGCTGGATATTCGAACCGGCGGCGGCATCTTGTTACGGAGAATTTCAAAGCGCTACGGCTGGTGGGATCCATCCGGAACCAAGAATACCGAATGAATGAAATGAATTAAGAGTTGCAGTATATACAATCAGAACTCCCCGCCCATGTCTTCGTCGTCGAGGTCCCCCTCTTGTATCTCCTTCGCCAGCTCCTTCTCCCGCTCCCTCGCTCCCTCTGCAGCCGCGAGCTCCTTGCGGTGCGCGTTAAGCGGATACCGCATCGCCTGTGTACACGTCAGCAACCGTCGTGTAAAAATACGGATAAGAACACACCTTCACGCTCTGATTATGCAGCTCCAAGCAATACCCAATGCGCCGCGAAAACACCTCGCCGACCTCGGGCCCGTACCCGCCCTTCTGGCCCGCGCACTCCATCCAGCCCTTCTCGTGCACGATCTTGCCGTCGATGACGCCGTCGCGGATCGCCTTGCCCACGATGTACTCGGCGTCCTCCTCCGAGTCGAGGTGCAGCTTGACGCAGATGTCGCGCAGCGAGATGCGCGAGTACGAGAGCGAGAGGCGGCGGATGCCCGTCTTGATCACGTTCTGGCGCAGGCGCACGATGAGCGTGTACGTGCGGTCCGCCTCGAACTGCGCCGCGTGCTTGGCCAGCGTCGTCTGGAACTGGGAGAGCGAGCCGGTGCGCACGGCTGGGGAGCGTTGTCAGTTTAACAATATTTATAACTTAGAGGAAACACGCACCTTTGACAATGTCAAAGTACGCCGTGAGCGCCTTCTCGAGCACGGGGTGGCGGAACAGGCTGCGGTCGGGGATGTCGCCCATAAGAAGCTCAACAACGACGAACAGCTTGTGCACGGCCTGGTAGAAGCCCGGTGCGAGCGTCGCGGCTGACGCGCGTCGGATCGCCTGCTGCAGGTTCGCATGCGCCGCGCTGTAGTTCAGTTGCACCGCCTTTATGCGGCCGAGATAGTAGTGGTAGCGCGCGAACTGCGGGTTGCCGGCGGACGCGGGGAAGGTCGTTTTGGAGACGAGCTTGTCGGCCTGGTCGTACAGGCTGTAGTGGAGGTAGCTGCGCAGGAGGCGGTTGATGAGTGACGCCTGCGTCTCGTCGTCGTGGCGCAGGGAGGCCGTACGCTGGGCGGCGAGGAAGAGTCTTTGGGGTGGGGTGAGAGGAAATTATTTACTGGGGCGCGATGCAACTCACGGTCGTGCATCAGCGAGCTCCGCTCCGAGCTCGTATGCGCGCTCGAGTGCGTACCATACTTTTGCGGCGATGGGGTCCATGCTTCGGCGGTTCAGGGCCTGCATTTTTTCGACGGTCTGGTGCGCGAGATCGAGGGCCTTGCCGTACGTGCTGGAGGATGTCTCGAAGAAGTGCATCATGAGTAGTCGGAGGTACATGTCAGTCTCTGGCACGGGTTCTGGGCCAGGCGGGGCCGGTGCTTTGGGTGCTGCGGCGGGAGTGGGGGCAGCGGGGGTAGCAGCGTCCACCTCCATTGCTTCCTCCGGCGCAGGTGCGGGGCGATCCGGTAGCCAGGATAAGAGAGATTGTTTTGTCGGGGTATCTATTAAATGTGTTAATTTCTCGTTTATCGATCGCGAAAGAAACACGGCGGACAAGCAGACAGTACCACTTTCCGTTCGTCGTGCTACACTTGCCCCGAAACAAAAGGCGAAAACAACTTCGTTTCGTGCAAGTGACTGCACCACGACAAATAGCAAATGACAGAACCACGTCCGCCGCGAAAAGAAGCAAGTACCTTTGACGAAGATCTCCTCGACAGCATTTCTCAGCACCGTCTCGTCTAGCCGTTTACGCAGGGCAGTCATGGTGCGCAGGGCACGATGTGCGAAACGAGGCTCAAGAGTCGCCACAGCCCGCTCGATGAGGACAACATTGATTTTTATTTCCTGCAGGGGGGTGGGCGGAGGCTTTGGGGGCTCCTCCTTTGCCTTGTCCTTCTTGTCCTTGTCGTCTTTCTTGTCGTCCTTCTTGTCCGCCTTCTTGTCGGTTTTTTTGTCTGCTGGCTTCATTTCTATGTCCGGCATCGCGAATAGAGAGAGTACGACTCCAAGCAAGGAAGTAGACGCGTTCTAGGGCAAAGACGACGGAGAGAGGTAAGAAAGCAGGACGAAGGAGCTGACGCGTCCGTCTGAGTCGATCACGTGTGCTCTGATCTTCGCCGCCCTCTCGCGTCCATCATCATGTCGTTTTTCCAGCGTCTCGTTCAGCGCTTTCGCCGCCCAGTGAGGCCTTGATTTATTTCGCAATATCCCACCACTTATCCTGAGCAAGACTTATTGTGTAGGACGGGATCTTGAAGGTAATTTACGCGTTCTTTTTTTCTGTGCCAACTTGTCTCATAAACCCACAGGAAACCGATATTATGAGCATCCAAGCGTCCAGCATGGTGTGTCTGCAGATGCGTATCCTATAGACTTACTCAAAACAGCGCTTTACAGACCCCAGACCCAAGCGAACCGTCAAATATCGCGCCTCGGAGGACATGTGGAAATACATCGGCGGGAACAGGCGACTAGCAGGTACATATATTGGAGCAGTACCATCTCTCAATACTGAAAATTTATCTTGCAGTCCAATGGTCCGCATGGCTCACGCACACCCGCCCGGACCCACCAACGATCGAGGTACGACAGTGCACTTCTTAATCACAGCACACCACCCGCTACTCATGGTGCCTCTCTCTATCTGTGCAGGAGCTGCAACGGGATCTGGTGCGGCAGGAGCGCGTCCGCATGAACGTCGCGCAGATTGAAGCCCGAGACCGCGAGGACGATCGGCTGCGGCTGGAGAGCCAGGCGTCGACTTTGGCTTCAACACCGCGTGTTGATGCGCCTATTCCACCAGATAACTCTTCTCCTTCTCCACCACCGGATCCGGTCCCTGCGCCTGCTGTCGATACAACATCTCAGACCTCAAAGAGCCCATTCCCGACAACGCCTCCCTCCGACGAGCCACAAGCATGGACACCTCATGCGGTCGGTCGCGGACAGTAAATCATGGGCTCATCAAGTATATTATGGCACGTATACACCGGAAAAGTGTTAATTTAAATACCATAAACTACGGGTCCATCCCCTACACCTTAATCCTCAGCCTCAACGATCGCACTGTGCAGGATATATAAATGTCGAGGCTCAACTTTGACGGAAATTTCATGGTATCCTGCAGCCTCAAAATGGAACGAATACTTGCTCAGCTGAAACTCGTCGCCAGCTTCAACGGTGTGCAGTATGGGTGTGTGCACCAAGTGGATGAATGTCTTGATATCTGAGGCTTCTCCCTTCGATGCCGCCGGGGTCGAGACATCGAACATCGGGAGGGCTGGTTTCAACTCCGCGCGGTGTAAAAAGGATAGTCGAAAACGTTTCGACCTAGAATATACCATGACAAGTGCGGTAGCTTCGCTGCACGCAATCATGGCATGGCCGCCCGGTTTGAAAGCCCCCTGAAAACACAACACGGATTTAACGTCATAAGTGTGCCACTTCCCTCCCCAGGCGAGCCTGTTTCGTTGAATGAGGTGTTCTGCCACTGCCGAGCGTATGTTCTTGAATGCGACCGAGAAAATGAGAATGTTCTCGTTCTCCTTCATGAGATCACAGATATTGTGTTGCCAGGAATCGGGGCAGTCCAGAAGGGATAGACCAGGCACGTCTGTCAACCCCTCAAGCGATGCTCTTGGGCAAGATTTGTGATTGCCCCTGAAGTGGTACACATTGCATCTACGCTGGGCATAATATCCATAAGGACTGGTTCGTCGCCGGCCAGTTTAGGATACATGGCATACTCCGCCTGGACAACCCCGTCCACGGGAAAAGTGTACCCTGGAGTCTCCGTGTCCATCGGCGCAGGCCCCCACACTCGATCCACTCTGCGTATCATGCGGCGTATTTCGCGCTGTAAGGCCAAAAAGATCCGATATAAATGTCTGGACCATTGACCTTGGGATGGTACGGAGGGCCACGCAATCGCAACCTGAGCTCGTCTGTCATAGTTTGTCCGCTGACATTCGCAAGCATGGCGACCCTGTAATCCTCGAGGAATTCAAACATCTGTTGCGGTCTCTTGGACCAGATATCCCCCGCCGCTGCCGACGCACGCACAGAAGGGAGTATGAGCTCCTGATAGTCGTGAATCCTTTTGGTCTGCGCCTCCCGCCAAACACGCATTCGAGTCCCAAACCCGGCAGTCCATGCACACCCAAAGATATCACGAACAGCAGGTGAAACCAGGGCACTCTCAAACAGCGACCTTATCTCCCTCAGGTGCAATTCGAGAGCCTCGCTCTCAAATGTGGCTACTTGTTCCATGCACATCAGAGCCAGCTCCTCCCATTTGGAGGTGTCCTGCACTATATTGAGGCGTGTTTCGTCCGCTAGAACGCGCATCAAGTCCACAATATAGGTGCACCAACTCTCGCAGACGGATATCTTCTGTCGATACCAAGAAAATAGGGATTTGTAATTCATCTCATGCTTGGTTAATTTGCATGGCGAGATAGGATGTGTTCTGGGGGTAATGGGAACAGCGGCGGTGACGGACACTACGGGTAGCGGGGCGGGTTTTCTGCGGAGCGTCCACGACAGTTCGAGTTTGTCAAGAGGATTTTGTCCAGAGATGCGATTCATGAGCAATTGGGAATGTTTATGGATATGGATAAATTGCTCCGTTTTCATGAATGCGTGCCAATCCTTGACTCGGGCACCAGAGGTCGCAGCAGTCATCTCCGAATTCTACAATATTTGCAAAGACACGGAATGGACGCAGGGCGCAGCTTCATTAGGAGTAAATGGCCTGTGCTCCAGCAGAAACGAGCTCCTGGATTCCAAGTCAAGGACAGTCGTTAGCAGGACTTGGCAGTTAGCCTGAGAGTCCCCGGCGAGCGTGTAATACACTGCTACGCGGGGATCCGGATCAGGAATATGCTGAATTGGCCCGGTATACTGGGCGACGGCAGCAACTGGCTGGCGGCGAGAAACATGAATGCTTCGTGACGGTCGGTGATTTCCCGAAAGTCCTGGGGGACTGTGATGTAGGGAGCATTTGTATCAAGTTCCATATGCACCGTCAGACCGGTCTCCTCGTCCCATTTCGGATTCCAGCCCCACAAACTAATACGGAGCAGTGACAGAGCGGTTTCAGTGCCAAGCCAAATGTACGTGTCTCGTGTGGAGCTGTTCTGTACGACGGTGAAGCAGCCTATATAACCCACGCAGGTAGCCGAGGAATAGGATGAGTTGAAGGAGGAGGAGACATATGCAACTGCAAGAAGGTAGCTGATAACCTTCTTCGCGAGAAGGTACCTGAAGAAGGTGTCGTGGAGGATTGTTCCTATCCACCAGGATACCGGCTTGGGAGAGCCGGGGGTCTCCTTGAGAATGACAGCATATGGGGCAAGGCTGAAGATGGAGAGGAATGTGGTGGCAGCCAAGAGATATATGGCCCAGCGCCTCCAGTGGAAATTCAAAGACGGCTTCAGTCGGTTGTCCACGTACTGCTCCTTCAGTAAATCGAGGAAGTCACTGGCCGCTTTGAATGGAACCTTCTGCTCGTCTCTGCCCTTCAGGTCTGTTTTCGGCATTTTACCAATCATAACTGCTGCAGATCCTTCGAGGTTAAATCTGGCATTCGCAAGTGATTCTGCGAACCAACGCGATATGCTCGCAAAGAAAACCCCCAGGGACAGCTTGACTATCCCGAGACATCCGAAGATCGACAGAGGCCAGGCTGCAGCGTAAATGAAACCTCCCTCGAGGGTTGCGTCAAGATGACGCTCGCACTGTTCCCGGACACAAGGCTGTTGCCAACCGACATGTCCTCAAGGAGGATTTCAAGCGCCAGCTGAAAGGGATATGTCTCAGACTCGCGAGGATGAAGGCCCAGGTCCAAACACACCAAATATTGTCCTGAAACCTCACCGGCTAGTATACTTGAGAGAGAACTTGAAGAAGCCTGCACACGTGGGGAGAACCTATTTCTGCGACATATGCCATGGTACGGAGGAAGAACCGACGAAGTAGCTAGCCTGGGGAGCGTGTGGCTGGGGAGCACTGTTTTGGGCCCAGGCAGAGACTTTCGAACGGTGATCGGGATAAGTGATAGGCGCTGAGGAACCAGCGAAGTTTCTACATTGCAGATACGTGAAGGGTACTGATAATTGAGTTCGCCCGATTATGCTACCAACGGTAAGGGATGCGAAAGGATTTGACGGGGATATGAGGGGGTGGAAGTGGAAGGAAACAACAGCAAACCTCATTATACTTATTCGCAGACCTCCCAATCCACCGTCCACGAAAAGTGCTTGCATACATCTACGAGTACCCGCCGGCGGCTCATGGACTTGCGCAGCGTTTCGGTAGACTTTCTTCGCTTTTCTGACACCATACAAGTTACAAAACTATAACGATACAAATATTCTGGGACCTGAATTGAAACTACGACGCTCCAACTCTCATGCCGGAATCTCTTCGATCCTAGACAGGTCAATCCGAGATGTGGCCGTCGAGACGTCGGACTTGCGGACAGTTTCCACCTCGACGAAGATCCCGGACGACCTGAACATAGGCGGCTATACAAACACTTTCTCAGCTATTGAGTCACATCAACTCGACCTACATACCTGGAGCGAACTATTGGTGGATGCCATAAGCGCCGTCCGCCCAGTGCTATCGCCGTCCGAATCGCGGCTTTGGGCGCGCGAATTGAGGCTGCAGAGCAGTGAATTCGTGTACAGCTTGCAGAGCGGGATGTTGAAGGTTAGGTGGCTGGCCCGTCCTTAGTAGGAATACGATTGCAGCGAGAGGCAGTGACTCACAGTGCGACAGGCTGCCGGAATGGTAAGTGAGCGTGGTTACAATGAATATTTCAAATCCCTCACGTCGAATAGGAAAAGGATCAGGTCAATGATTGCGCAGAGTGCCGTGACGAGCCCAGTCTGCATCGTCGCTGTACGGGTCTGACAGTGAGTTATATAGAGTCTACTTACAGAGAGTTAGATGGCTCGCTGTGTATGATCTTGTCGACGAGGACGTCCGTTCCCTGGAAGCCCGTCTTGTGCGATTTCTGAATGAAGGGGTCAGTTTGAACCCATTGCCGCTCTGACAGTCGAACCCTGAATGGATTTTTTCAAGAAAGAATAAAAGAGGTGAGGAAAATAACATACAAGTGATACACTAATATGGCGGTGATGACAGCGTCCGCAAGACATCCCGCGGCCAACCACACGATGACCACATGCTAGCACACATAATTAAAAGAATTCTATGGTGCAGAACATTGTGGGTCGTACCTTGAAGCGGATGAACTCTTGGAACGACGGGTACAACAACACCTCGACCGTCGTCGCTGGAAAGCGGGTAAATGCGACATGAAGTAAAAAGGAGCCTTCAGGTCGTACCAAGCCCTCCAGCTAGGAGCCGATCAGTGTAAGCTGAGGCAGGCAATGTGAAGGGGACAAGACCTCACCCAGCCCCGCAAGCGACAATCCGACCACAGAAATAAAAAGCCAGATATTTCCCGTCAGCTTTCTCAGGCGAGAGGCGTAGAAGAGTTGGACCAGAGTCGCGATGACCGCCTGAAAGCTCATGAGGCCGTGACGCGCAAGAAGAATTTTAGGCAAACACACCGTCGTGGCGGGATCTGGCCTCGATTTAGCAGAGTCAGTTCGGAATGGCGAGCGAACTTTCAAAAGGCAACTCGCCCATGGCAAAAACTACACGAGGAGAATTAGCTCAGGAAATATACCTCAAAGAATGGCAAGCTTACACCATGTCGCCCGGCTCAAATAGGATAAATCATCTAAAACAAGTCACTTAAAGTGCCAGGAAACCCAGGAATCGACCGACCAAAGTGTTTGATTAGGCAATCATACAGATAGGCGAAATCAAAAAATGTGTTGACCGTGTCAAGTACAAAAAGGCATCCGACCTGCGCGTGGTGCCGTTAAAAGAAATGAATCCCGCCTGGGTACACCACGCCATACCAATATCTTTGTCGAATTCCTGTCACTGGCGAGATCGAATCAATGAGAGGCACGCGCAGATGAGTTGCAGGGAATGAACCTCCGGAACGTCTTAAAGTACACATAGGTTTGGTTGATCATAATTCCGTACAGAAGGACGTTGAAGAATAGCCCAATGAATAAGGGACCGTGCCTGTGTGAGGGTTAACTTGAAGCTTGAGAAACGCGTCCATTTTAATGACTCACGCGATTTCCGCTGGCCCGTAGGATTGGAGGGACTTCATCGTGTGCGTCGCAGACGTGGAAAGAGGGAGAAATAAAATACAGCGAGGCCAGATGAAGGTAAGAGACAAAGAGCCCAGCGAATTACCAGTAACGCGTGACAAAGAACCGAAGAAGAATGGAATTGAATTGTCTAAATCCGGACTGATATTTTTGATCCGTTAATTAAGGCCTCGGGCATGCCGGCAAATGACCACATCTGACATCTCCATTTGTGTATGCAGCTAACAATATTCCTAGTACGGGTACTGTGTGGTGAGTATCCAAACATGCGCCACAGCCATCTATATTAGCACCCCGGTGAACCAGTTCAAGTACATTGCTCAAGATGTGCTATTGATACAATGGTTTGGACGAAGATAGGAAGACTAGAAATACAGCAGCCAGAAAGTACACTCGGCAGGAGCCAGCGAGTCCTTCTACACAGCCATGGTCCGATCAGAATCCCAGGACGCCTTGCGGATGGTAATGATAGGCCATGTCCATTTTCGTTTTGGGAGCTTGTTTGACCGTGTCTCGGACTTGGCCTTCTCCGACACGTCGTCATCGTCGGCGGCGGTATCCTCCGCAGATGCGGTGCACATAAAGTGTCGCAACCAGCCCCATTCACGGCTCTGGCCGTTATCCCATGCGGCAATGATGCACCAGAGGATGAGGGCGGCGACTGCGGCCCAAACGATGCCAACGAGCAGGCGGGTAATGATGCTGGAGTCGTCAAAGCACATGAACGAGAACGCCGCAAGGAATGACACCATCCTGTAGCAAACACATGATCAGGTACGCCCTCGAGCAATAGACAACTAGTGTACTGACGACCAAATGAGCATCGCGTAAGGCAAAGAATACAGAACGGCGAGTGTTTCGAGACCCAGTGTAGGATGTGTCCGATGGAGAAGAAATCTCGCCTACACCCCCAGTCAGCTTTCCCAAGGCAGAAGAATAATGGGGACTCACCGCATCAGGAGCCGTCTCGCTATCCCGATTACGGTTCTGCTTCAGGAGCAGGAGGCCAATAATGATGCTGCCGATACTCGTTAACATCGACAAATAACTTGCGATTTGAGTCGGCGAGCGGTTGGCATGAGGAAACCCGCCGCCGTCGACGCTCTGTATCGCAAGAAACGCGACATTGGCGTTGAGGACCACGGTGGCCTATATGCCAATATGATGAGATTGTATAAGCTACAGCCTAGAGTTGTAACGCACGTAAAGTGTGAACTCTTGCCATTCGCCATTGAGGCGTTTTATAAAGTCCGACCAGCCGCGGTGTCGGATCAAGCGGTCAGTGTATATTGTTTGGAGGCCGACAAGATGGAAGTCGGGTGCGTAGAACAGCAACGGCGTCAATAAAGTGATGAGCAGGGTGCGCTTCCGGACAGTGTCGTAGACCGATTGGTCAACATTGAGACGCGCTCCGGGTTCACCGTGGAAGTTGTAAACGCGCGCTCGAGCTAAGAGGGGTCGTCAATCATTCCTTTAGCACACGTACGATGAGGGAGCACTCGTACCGAAAAGATGCATGAGGCGGCCTGAAGAGGTGATGAGTGAGAAAACTCTTTGAATACTGGACGCGTTACGTACCCACTAAACAACTGGAGCCACTGAATTTGCTCCTCCCGACATTTTCTGTATCATGTCAGTGCAAGTTGCCCGAGCTGCATGTACCACTCACTTGCAAAACCATCTGTTAGTCTGACCATGCGCTCAAGGTCTTCGACTTTCCAGCTGACGGTAGAGGTCGCCGAGGTGATGGAATCTAAATATATGGATGAGAAGCGCCCAGATTTGCAGGTAACATACAGACCTCCAAGCGCGTGAAGGATAACGTCTCGAAGCTCATCCACTATTTCATGAGTAACCTCCAATGTCCGGGGGAACATTTCGCAGTGGTACCTGGCGAGAGATCAAAAAGTCTACAAGCGGGAGAAGCATGTGGCTTACCAATACTGCGCCTCAAGCTCATGCCCTATGCCCGAATGAGCGCTCGCTCCCAGTGAGGCATTTCAGAAATGACCCACGGATATGCGACTTTGATTGGATCCCATTTAACTCCTCCGTGATGGGGAACATATCCGATTCCGCCTTGTCTGCCCAGAACACCGCGCGCCCTTTGTGGTTCACGAAATAATACTGGCAACCCCTGCTGTCATCCGTATACACATACTCGTCGAGGACAAGATCGACGCCAGGCTCCAGGTGGATGCCTTGGACCCGGAGAAAGTCCTGGACCTTGTGCGCGTTGTCCTCGATGAACACCAGTAGCACGGGATCAAAGAGATTGGCGTCGGTGAAAATTCGCTGGCAGCATAGCTCAGCTTAGTGTCCCGATTCACAGGGAAGGGGCGAACCTTTTTTTCATGGTGGAAATAGCGGGCGCCTTCTGGATGAAGACAAGCTGTCCAACCTTCTGGGGGCTCGGTACTAAGCACAACAAGTTTGAGTATCAAAATCAAAAGGAAGACCCGGAATGCTCACGGATCGAGAGAAACCGTGAGGGGCGGGATCGTGAAGGAGATCGTTTTGTCCGGAACAGTGAGCTTTCGATCGTATCTTCTCAAGTTGCTGGGTATCGCGGGGAAAATGCGGGGATGCTGATCATTCAACAGCTGCGCGGAGGACAGCGCGACATCTGCCGGGGCGCCACGCAGAGACGGGGCTGGCGATTGGGTCGGAGTAAGGTGAAAATCTATGACACTGGTGTTCGTCGATGGCATGTATCCGCCGCCGAGGCCGAGGTTCGGTGAGGGAGGTAGTGCGGGGAGATGCTGAACGGACAAGCCAGGGGGAAGGTGCTGAACAGACAAGCTACTGCCACCCGGAAGCTCATGGACCGACAAGTCATCCGGAAGATGCTGCACCGACGAGCTGGCGGGGAGGTGCTGGACCGACAAGCTGTGCGTGGAGTAGGAATCATGAGAGTCATAAGGAATTGGGAGTGTGGTGATATCCAGCGAGGATCGAGAGGCAGTCGGGCCCAAATATCGGTCTGGATGTAAAGACGCTGGAACGAAGCTGGCCGAGGTATAGATCAAATGGGACTGGGTATCATCATGGTGTAAATCGGACCCGCCAGTAGCTCTAGGCGTACAGTCGGATGCTTTGGGGTATACGATGCGGATAGTTTTGGAACTGTCGTCGGATTCAGTGGCATCTGGGGCGCTTTTTCTCGCTACCCCGAGTCGAGAAACAACTGACAGCAGGAATCGCAGGCCGCGCATCGAAACACGGACAAGAGCATTGCCGAGAAGCAGTTTTCGCAGGGCGGCCAACAGCCATTGAATGAGAGACATTTAGTGAGAGCACTGCAGTGGGAATGGAGACGTCCACAAAGCGGGAGGCAGACTCTACAGCAATGAGGCCTAAACGAGTTTATATCACTTCGATGTCGGCGTTCATGAGGAAAAGCCAGAAAAGCTGTATGATTGTGGATCTGATCAGACAAGATTACGTATAAGGTTTTCCTTTACCCCACGTGAGAGTGAACTTGGAGTGAACTGGAGCAACATTCGTCTGCGACTCTGCGTAATGTTCCTTCCGCAATGACTATTAGCCGCTCTTTGCAACGCAGCCTGGCTCCCGTATCTAATCCCAAATGTGCTGCGAGTATGACTGGTGGGATGGCCGGCAAGCGGCGAGGCACAAATCAAAACGCGCAGCGCGCTCGGACCGCGCTTCGCGCTGGCCCTCGCTGCGCTGCCATTTCTGATCGATCGGGGGTTGCCGGCTTACATAACGTCTTTTTTTGGACAAAGTTGACCCCCATAAGACACAAAGTGTCAAAACAAGTTTTGATTTGTGAAACAAGCCAGAGTGCATGGCACGATTCGATCGATAATAGCTTAGTACAAGCCACTCCATCGTCCCATCCGGATATGAAATTGTTCTCATAACTGGCCATAATTTGTCCATCTTTCCTTTGTATACACTTCAAGTTCAGCGGGACCAACTTTCTAGTGGCATCTCCCCTCAGGACCGGGCCTTTCGCTCGCACTCGACTTTTCGCTTGGAGAACCCAGCGTTCTAGATGGCCGCCTCTCAGCAACTGAGGCGAACAACATAGTACCTTCTGAAGATGAGGAGCCTTCCTCCAGCTTTTGAATAAATAGCATCCCCAAAATTTTCCTAGAATACCGATGTGCTTGGGAAGATACGACCGATTTCGGAGGAAACGATCAGGTTCACCATCCCACCTTTACGGTCTCTCTCCATCCGTGAGCATCGCTCCGAGTCGTCTCCAGTTCATTCCATTCTTATTCTCGAGCTTCTCGTAGTAATGAACCCCTAGAGGGCTGGACGACCTGTCTTCATCCAGAAAGCGCCCGGTATTTTTACCATGAAGAAAAGGTGCGCCTCTCACTGAACCTGGACCCCAATCTCAGTTTTATTGACAGAGAATCTTTACCGACGCCAACCTCTTTGACTCCGCACTTTTCGCATTCATCGAAGATGATGCACGCAAGATCCACGACTTTCTCCAGGTGCAAGACTTACAGCTGGTGAATGATAAGATAGAGCTTGTCCTTGATCATTATGTGTATACAAATGGCAGCTGTCAGTATTTTTTTTGAAACTGCCAGTCCACGCTCGCTCTTGTTTAGCGAAGGCTTATAGTTGCGCAGGCGAGAGGACGCATGTTCCACCGAGTACGATTACAGCTGGGCCTTGAAACGCTCGCGATTCTGCACTCATTGCCCTACGCGATGCTTATCTGGTCGTGAGTGGTCGAGAGCTAAGCTTATATGTTTCTCTCATCGATGATGGTTACATTCCTTGCCGCTTTCTACTTCTTATGCTTTGGACGGACCACCTCTGTCACCCGCATACCGGTCGCCTTTGCGGGCAGTCGTCGCCATGCTCGTCCTCTGGTGCATCTTTTCTGCATAGGAAGGTCGCGAAGGCCGCTCGCTGCCACGTTTTTCTCCTCAGATGCAACGGAGGTGGCCGAAGCGCAATCACAGTCTTCCTAGCCGCCGAAACGAATATGGGCATAGCAGTCTATCATCGCCATTCGGAAAGTCCCTCGGGATTCATACCATGAAGCAGCTGTATAGAACGGAATGGATATCGTTGGCGCACATATTCGTCCGTCACTGTGTTGATCTAGCTACATCTCGAGCAATGTACATTCTCTCTCCTGTCTGATGAGGCTACTCAGATATCGACCCCTGCTCGGCCTGTCCCTTCTTTGGCTTTCCGTGGCCGCCCTGCCCATGACCGCCTTGCCCGCTCCCAGAGGACCTGATATCTTTCGGGCCGCGCGCCTTGTATCTGCGGGATCGCGGTGAACAAACGCCCCTGAGAATGCGGATACTCTCTCTACCTCATGGCTCTGCAAGACGGGGTTCCATTAGCCAATGGGGAATCTCGACTCCGATGAAAATGGACCTACGGCTTGGCTTCATACGGGTTCTCGCTGGCTTGGTCCTTGGAAATACAGAGTAACCGTCTGTACCCCGAAAAAAAAACGGGCGTTAAGATAAGGCGCCAATATGAGCTGTGAGCGCCAATACGCACTTGAAGAAGTCCGTTAAAGCGCTGAAGGCCATGTATTTCGTTATTTAAACTCGGGGTGTGTGTAATATGTGGTGGAGATGAAGGTGTTGGTGGAGGTTCTCTATCTCTTTTATATTACTTTCGTAACAGACAGCATGTCCTCATGCAGCCCAGTTGTGAACGGCAAGGTGTCGGCGTTCGCACTTAGAGAAGGACGTTTCAACAGCAACTGTGCTGCAGTGCAACATAATTAAAGACCCCGATTTTGGCTGAACAAAAGTTATGGAAGAAGAATCTGATGAACCCTGCAAGCTCAGCATCTCGACATGCCATCATCGCTGCTGTGCAAATGTTAAAATAACGACTTCTTCAAGGCGGTAAATCATAGCTCCGCTGGGAGCCTGGATATCGGTCTTTGTTGCTGAAAGGGAATAGCCGGGGACGTATGCAGGACACACCGATTTATATTTCATATGATAATAGCAACAAGTAAGTAGACTTGAGTCGCGGATAAAGCGTGCTCGGGGTATATTTAGTAGTAGAAGAACAGTAACAAAGTTCAACAACTATTTGGTAGCAGGTTTCGGCTTTGTATCCTTGGGAGGGTTCTTAATTGGCTTGGGTTTGGAAGACCCCGCTGTGGTTGGAGTGCCTTTACCACGATGAATCTCGCTGAATGTAATTGAGATATCAGCTATCCGAACCAACCATGAAATGATGGAAGACACCCACCGAGGAGGCTCAGGTGGCTTCATCCAAGCATCCTCGTCCTCATCTTCGTCGTCGTCCTCATCCTCGTCGTCCTCGTCCATGTTGGCCACGATAGACGCATCCTGGTCATTTGTCTGGTCTACTAGAGTGGGCGCCGGCGGGGCCTTTAAATTCTCGGTTTCCGCCTCTCCCGAGTCCGCTGCAGCGACGTGGGGGTCTTGGCTCGCCGATTCATCTTTGGAATCGCTAGTCTGAGCATTATGCTCGTTTCTTATGTGCCTGTTACAAACAAGGAACTTCCGAGAAGAAAAAGCGTACGTACGATTTGGAGTCAGAGATCGAAGACATGGTTGAGCGTTTTTGACGAATCGTGAGTCTCTTTATACAACTCCCGAGCTGTTATTCATGATACCCCCTACAGTGTATGATGCAGTGAATCAGAATAGCAAGGAACGGCACAGGTTACGGCACAACAGCACTCCGATTGAATCAACGGACATATGATGCGTCCGTGACGGTCGATCGAAATTAATTATGAACGGCAAATTTGAACGCGGGAGCAAAAATCTATTTCGGATGTCATACATAGGCTTCATACAACGAGAAGAACAAGAACATTAGAGACTGGGTACAAGACGTCCACGTATTACAACTAGTTTCGGGTCAATCGTGCAAATCCGAGAGTTTATGTGGGTTAAATTCGGTCAGGCAATGGCAGGAGATAACTATCTGCCACCAGAAGGCGGAGGCCTTTGTCCGCCACTACCGCCACTACTGCCAGCGGTGGTGTTGGTCGCCTTTCCGCGTGCCCTATCCCTAGAGGGAAAGCGTCAATTATCCCATTCTATGCAGGGATCAGAGCAGAACGAACCCGGGAGGCGTCGGTGGCCTGGGTTCATCGTCGATGGATGTGTCCTTGGTCGCAGGCTCGGGTTCGGTGGTGGTGGGCTTAGCCTCTGACGTGGCAGTGGATGTGACGCCTTCGGCGACAGGAGTAGGAGTAGTTCCAGAGGGCTCTACGGCTCCTTCGGGTTTGCTGGGGGCGCTGTGAAAGGTGTGAGGACAATATTAGGGAACAGGCCAGACAAACGTACGAGTCACCGTTGGATAGCATGATACTTTATGAATACTTTTGAGTAACTTAGTTGAGGTCAAGAGAAGTGAGTCAATAGGTACCGTTCAAGGGTTGTACGCGTGTTATATACAGGATAGAAAGCTGTTCGTAACTCCGATCAGCTTGGGAGTGGTAGAGGGATGATTTTGCTCCGAAACTGATAGAAAATTCGTTCAGAAAGATGAACGAGGAGGAACAGAGTGGCGCTGGATGAAATGGCTCCAAAGACGCCGGGTTCAGGCGCCGACTCTAGCCGATCGGGAAAAGCCGGGGACCAAAGAGTACCCAACACGCGGGCAACTTGAACAGAACCAGTACATACCTCGACCATACCTCGTTGAACCATCCTGTGTGGCCTCAAATCTGCAGTGCGTGTGGTGGTCAGGACCAAGGAAGCTGTCGGTATTCCATTTTTCTGTTCTATCAATTGGGCGCTGCACCGCAATAGCCACTTGACATGATTAACGGAAGTTGTTGACCACCGCGCTCCCCGCGCAACTGACGCCACGGACGAACAGCCGGATGACATCGCTGAAGCATGTGCGAAGGCAGGCGGGATCTGAACAGAAGCGGGGGACAAAATCCTCGCTTTTGGCTGCGCACCGCAATTTAGTCAACACAATTTATCCATGATCCCACGACGGTCGCCTCCGGAGTCCGCAGCATCTCGTCTCCGCAGCACCCTGCAGCTCTCGGGGAGCATTGTCCGTGGTAGCCCGGAGTGTTAAGACCTTATGAGCACTACACGAGCAAGCGCCTGAATAGGCGCGCGCCTGAATATTACCATCAGCTTGTTTACACCTTGGTCAACGCCGTTTCCTAACCAACCGTCACTTAGACATCGAATTTCAATAGATGGGTACAGGTTCATTGCTGTTGTCCACCAATGGAGGTTAAGTAGATGAGACACACAGCATTTCCCGCGCTCCGGACGGGCAGTGCCTCCTAGGGTAATGTTCTCTCCTTCTCCAGGATGCCCATTCGTATAGCATCCATTAATATGCTCGATTGCGGTTAAAAGCCAGGTGGATCCGGTATAAACTGCGGGTATCCTTTACACCTTCATTTTCGGCACTTGGACATTTCGATTCAATGACTCTCCAGATTTCCGCCAAGCCTCTGTTGGACGAGTCCATTTCTGGAAGTTATGACCGCGACGTTAAACGTGAGGGTTCTCTGCGCCCAACCACCTCGAACGATACTGGACGGTATGAGAGGACTGGACTGTAAATCTATTCATACCTCTCCTCATTGTTTATGCTCAATTTGAATTTCTTTCAGTGCAGATCCATGCAGCATGCGAATTTCTACTGGATCATTTATTCGCTCGCGACTACCCGAGTACGTACTGCCTCCTTTAAAATCTGACTGGTGCTTACGATTTGTGCCTCTTTCCCAGACCTGCATACCTTCCTTTGCATTGGTCGGCTCATATTCACCCCGAAGGACAACTTTATTTTTGTCGCGATGGCTCATTCCGCGTCGTAACGGAAGCATACCTCTACCGTCCGGACATTCTCGACAAGGCTGTCCGCTGGATCCAAAAAATCGAAGACCGCATTGCCGACAAAAGCATTGCAATTTCTGATCAAACTGAGCTCTTCATTAAAATAGAGGATGAAGATTGTGCCTATTATCTCGTTGACCACACCACCAACTCGCAATTCTGGCTCGAAGACATAGAAACTGATGACCTCGGCCTCCCCCCAGTCGTTTCAACGTCTCAGCTCGGTCAGTTGCGATGTTACTCGGTTCCCCTAGGTGTCCACTAAATTTGCACCATCTGGGTAGGGATCATTTGCGAGGAATTGTACTGGAGCCACGTCGAGCACTTCCCTATGCATTTCGGCGGCCTATCACCCGAGACGTTAGACTCCCTCGTCTGTGTCTTCACGCACGCCATCTGCGGTAATATATCACATACTTCATGATTGTTAATTATCTCACTTCCCGGTCAGATCAAATGACTTCCCGCGTCTCCACCTTCCCTTACTCGAAAGAAGAATGTGAGGGATTTGTGAGTCTTCTCAAGAACTCTAGAGGTTCGTTTACCCATTTTCGCAAGCGCGTTTAAAACTCATTTGCGGGTGATATTAGATCACATCTCCGATGGCAATATTACCTGCATTGTCGGTAGGTTGCTTGACCGTGATATGGGTGATCCGTGCTCATCATACCCATTTTAGCCCGGTTATGGAGCTTAGTTAGTAAGTACAGCCCGGTTTCACCAAGAACAGCCACCTGACATAAAGTAGCGCGTAACAGATACTTGACCCACTACGGCCAAGAGTATTCCCGATTGTCCAGAGATCAGAACGTTCTTTACGGCCCAGAAATAAGCCACCAATGGGTTTCGACGGTCGCATCTCGGCTGTCTTTCAAGACCTCTGACAGATATTTGGCCCGATTGAACGATGTTTTCGTTGATCACTTGGTGTATGCGGAACAATGGAAGGCCATAGTCACCGACTGTTTGCGGGATTGGAGAGGAGCATCGCACGGAGTGAGATAGTTTTGGGACATCTTTATCGTCGTTCCTGATCCACATTCTATAGGCATTCACAGGGTTGATGTGAGCAAGAACCATGGGAATACCCACAGCAACTGACAATCTTTCCAGGTTGCATCTTTTCCTTTTGGTCTTGACCTCCAACCCAACTTGGGCTGTTGCTTCTGCCTCCCTCTTCGGAGCCAGCTTGCTCGGATCTACTCTCCTGGTTCACAGGTACGAACCATTGGTAGGAATTGATGCTACACGGGCTGTAAGCACCATTCTGTTCTTGTTCATTATTTTGCCATTACTAACCTTGCATTCAGATGGACTACCTTGATTCAATTCAGTCACCCACTTTCAAGTTCCAGTTTGTTGCTCTGGTCTTCGCTCTCCCGCGCGCCTTGCAGCTCTGGGGGACTCTCGTCTTCTTTGCCAATTGCATTTTCATGCTCGCACATTACTTCGGCACTGTGTTTGCTGCTGGGTTCTCCGTTGTAGCCTTCGTTGCTGTCCTGGTTTTCCAGTGGACTACATCGGAAAGATTCAACTGGTCCCTCATACGATTCAACTCGTCTGTTGCCCAAATGCGTGCGAAATTTTATAGGAGCCAAGACCAATGCGAGTCGGTGGTTTGACTTGAAAAGCCCTGCTGTGGCCGAGCGCGATTAAACTGTCGCCGGGAACGACTGTCGTTGACAGAGAAAGGAAAATATGCATGGTGTAGAAGTGGTTATGCTTGGGATATCCTAACTATACCCATTCAACCACCTTGGATATTTTCTGGCCTTCCACTACAACACCATTCCATGCGCAACTCAAGGGCAACTGAGACTCCCGTCGACACTCTTCTCGCCTTCGCTGCAATAGGCCATTTGTATATTGTCTGTATCTGTAGTCTGAATTGGAAAAATAAACTGTGCAAGGAGTTGGCAGTGTATTTTTATTTTATACTAGAGTTACCCGTGAATAAATTCACGGGGAAACAGTTAATTTTGCCGGCTAGTGTAACTGTATTTTAGTACCCTCCCCGATTATCCCAGATGCGAACTGCTCAGTGTGAATTTTGTTTGTGCAACGGCTTGTCTCAACCAAATGTGCAACAGTCTCGACCTGCTGTTTGAGCTGTCTCGCTCCAACTGTTTACTCAACCTGACATTTTGGGGGTAGAGTACCCACCCCTTTCGTCAATCGTCTGTAGCGTGGTTCTGTAACAGCTCATGCTGCCATTTGTGAAATTTCCCCTTGAGTCATTGCTCACTTATTCAGCTGTTAACTACCAGATCTTTCTGCTTGTCCCAGTTGGGAAACGGTCTGAGGCCGATTTTGAGTTGCATAGCAGCTTGTTTTGGCTGCCAACTGCCGTGCCCGAAGTTCTTCTTGAGTTGCTGCTTATTTATATCCCAACCGCTGTCAGTTGTGTGACGGCTTGTCCTAGCAGCCACCTGTCTCAGTAGGAATTTCACATCCAGCAACTGCTCATCCGACTTTGCACGACCTCTTGTCTTTCCTTTCTTGCAACACTTCATCCATGGCCAGTTCCTGACTGGGTCCACTCTAATTATCTGTTGAATTAACTTTTTTCTCGAATAAATATGCTGCGCATGGTTCAAGCTACTGGTTTCTTCAAGTTCGAGATTTTGTTTTTGTGATTCACCTTGACTGTGCATGTTTAGTATCACCAGTGCCATTTTTCCTGCATGACTCTTTGTTCTTTTAACGCACAATCAGCACACTTAAATTCAGCAATGGAATAAAATGCCCTTGTTTGTCATCTTGGTTATTTTTCAGAACTGTAAAGTGTAATTTGTTGTGTTTGCACTCCACCTCTGGCGGAATTTAGAGAAATTAGACGTTTTGCGCTGCAGCCATGAGAGCCATCTGATGGCTTTTTTGCATTGCGCAAACGGATGGCTAATGGCTTGAGCCACTTTTGATAACAACTTTTTTACCTACCCTGATGGGAGATGACGGGACCCAGTCCTCGTGTGCATGTGGAGAAAGACTCACCGATGGGTCTATCACTCAATTCTATAATGTTTTTCTCATTGTATACTTTTTATCCACAAAATGAACAAGACACCAGGTCTGATGTGACTAAAAAGACTTTGGAGAGTGCCTAGGGCCTCTTGGCGTTCTTACTGTGCACTTGGGCTACCTGTGAAAAAATTTCTTACAGCCACCAGCCATCCATTTGCGCAAACGCAAAAAAGCCATCAGATGGCTCTGATGGCTGCAGCGCAAGACGTCTATTCTGGCTGATCCACCTTCTAATCTTTCGCGTCTCCCGGACCTCTCCCAGCGGCCCCTCACCCAATTCACTCGTAGATTTTTGACGGCCGAATAAGCTCCAGCTCAGATTCTCCCGTCCCGGATCTCCCTATTTTTGATCAATATTCCTGTCGCAGGAAGGCAATTCATCATCCACGTTCGACGATGACATCGGCAGCGGAATCAACGTGGATATTCATCCTTTCTTGCTTGGGTCTCACATCTCCTCAGTCCTGCACACTTTGATGCCCACCTGTTGATCTGCACCTTGATCAGATTCGCAGATAGCAGCTCGTGGCCCCGCACATAAAGTGCGGAGCAGCAGCAGCACCGACACCGAGTTAGGGGCTCATCCGGTGACGTCAGACCACCTTCCGCTGTCCGTGATGGGATCGTGTGCCAATGATTGACGTTTGTCTGGCACCCTGATATTATATAGTAGATTTTATTTGGTGTTTGGCTCTGTTACTTGTTTTGCGATCACGTTATTGCCCGTTCCGATCAAACCCTCCGACTCGGAGGTTTGCCTTTCTTAAATTCTCCCCTAAGACATATGGGCGTTTTGGGATTGACGCCTTTCCTCCTCAAATCATTGCAAGTTTTTGCTGTGCCTTGCAAGCTGAGCCGCTTATTTATATCATTATTTCAGCCCCGAAGTCGTGAAACAACTCCCTGACCGCCTTCGCGGCCTAGCTGGTAAGAGAATAGTGATGTGAGGGCGTCCACCGACTCCTCCACAGTATTTTCTCATTGAAATGGTCGCCTAGCGATGGAACCCTCATAACACAACGACTGCACTTTGCCCAAGTGCCCCATGATTATCGACATGTTCTTGGGTGGTATCGATTGGTGAAGGAACTGCAAGAGTCGGGCGTGTCTGCCATTTGCGTCTTCGATGGCCAACAACGGAGCGTGGCCAAGGCGCGGGAGGTGTGTATCTCTGCAGGCCATTCCGGGCTCCGACCTAATAGAGATACAGGCTGAGCGTCGGCGCGACGTCCAGAAACTAGCAGTGGCGCGCGGGTCCATTGAGCTCGCGCGCGTCAAACGACTGCGTCGACTGAGTGATGTCTTGCACCACTTTCAGGCTCTGGACATCGTCCAAAAAGAACGCGTCGCGCGCCTCTTTGAGCAGATTTCCGCTGAACCCGACCGGCTCGCAGATTCGATCCTCGTTGAGAGCATAGAACCGTCGTTCTCGGTCGCGCCGGAGCGATTACAATCCGATGAAAAGCTCGAATTTGCCTATGGCATGGACCCGGGTGTCTCATTGGACCAGGAGCAGGATCTTTCCTGGAATGAACTCACGCTGTCGGCCGACAAGAATTTACCAGTTTCCGACGCCGATCCATATACACAACCATCTAAAAGTATAGATATATCTAATTTCGACGATTCACCTGCATCAGTTCCCGATTCTCAAACTACTCCATCCACCCATAGACCAGCACCGCTCCATCCATCTTCATCAGTTTACGACCAGTCTTTGCCGCCGTTAGACAGGCCATTCCCAGGCGCTCTCGCGGAGGACCCATCTGACCCCGTTCCTCCAATAACGCCGGAGGCGATTCCAGACGCGCTCGCTTCTCTGTATCTCGACTTTCGGCAGAGCATTCGCAAACTGGCAGCTCTTACTCCACTAGTGTCAGCCGCTTCTGACTCTCAGCCTACCACAGATACAGAACAGCAGGAGATTCGGGAAGAATACACGATGACCAAGTCTCAAATTCAGCTGACTGCGGACGAAGCGAAACTCTGGGAAGAGATAGCTTCGCCTCCTCCTGTGCCGCAACCGCCCGACTCCCAATCTCCTGAAGATACGCTGTCGAGTCTATCGTACCGGGCAACGCTCATGTCGCAGTCGTATGAAAGGCGCACAAATCCGCCCACGACGCAGACGTACGACGAATGCAAGGAGGTTTTGAAGGCGATGGGGATCCCTTGCATGGACACCGGCGGAACGTATGAGGCAGAGGCACTTGCCTCTTCCATCGTTCTGCACGGTTTTGCTGACTACGTTGCCAGCGAAGATACTGTGGGTGCCTCCACCCATTCCATTGCGTATCCTCAATCTCTGCAAGGATGTAATCGTCTACGAAGCCCCGCTCATCCGAAACCTAACGAATCGTAGCGGACCCCTCATAGTTCTTTCTGGCACTGAGATCCGTACCGTGCTCCAGCTTGACCGTTCGTCGTTCATCGACTTTGCGCTCCTGCTTGGGACGGATTTTTCTCAGCGCATTAAGAACGTTGGGCCGACGCGGGCGCTGAAGTTTATACGCCAGCATAAGTCGATCGAGCGCGTTATTGAGATGGAGAAGAAGTACACGCCTCGGATACCTGCACCGGCTTATCTAGCGGAGGTGGAGGTGGCGAGGCTGGTGTTCCAGACTCTGCCACCGGTGCCGGACATCCGTCTCCTGGAACAGCCACCGGACGAGGACGGATTGGCCGTTATTCTGCAGCGATTTGGACTGGGGAAGCTGTTGATGAGTGGTGAGGATTGGGATTCCCAGGAGGCGTTGGAGGGCAACTATTTTTCCGATAACCCATCGGCCACATGAATGCCTTCGTATAATTGTAGCCTGTATCTACTTTACACTATAGTTCTAGCGAGGCGTTAACAGGCCGCCAAGCGCCTTGGTCGAAAAAGGCAATCTTCCCACGCATTAGGCCACGTCTTGCCAGTGCGCGTTAGTATCCAAAAAGCCGTAGGGTGTCGTCCGCCCTGTCCTCTTCCTCCCTCCCTCCCCGAACTCCTTAATTTCATCTTGGGACCCTCTATTTGCGTTGCCCAGCATGTCTGTAATGCTCACAAAGTTCGAATCGAAAAGCAATCGCGTCAAGGGCAAGTGGACTATTTTCAAGCATCTTGTATCTCACCCTCTGCTTCTAGGTCTCGCATTCCATCCTTCTCAGCCTTTGCTTGCCGCTGCACTCCATAATGGCAGTATCCAGCTGTGGAACTACCGCATGGGGGTTTTGGTTGACCGATTCGAGGAACACGAAGGCCAGCACCGATATTCTGGTTCCTGAGCATTTGCTTACTTTCGTGCAGGCCCTGTCCGAGGCGTGAGCTTTCATTTGACTCGTGCCCTCCTGGTGACAGGCGGCGACGACTACAAAATTAAAGTTTGGGGTCAGTCTGAGCCTGTAGAGGCAGCGCGCGCGATACTTACGCCCCTCCTCAGACATACGGCCCCAAAACAGACGGTGTCTTTTCACACTTCATGGACACTTAGATTATGTCCGCACTGTCCAATTTCACCACGAAATGCCCTGGATTGTGCGTCCTCCAGTTACTGCTCAAATCTGGATCTAAATTGCTTCCCAGATTTCAACCTCCGACGACCAAACGATTCGCATATGGAACAGCACCTCGCGAAATTGCATCGCTATTCTGACCGGGCATTCTCACTATGTCATGTCCGCACTCTTCCACCCCAAAGACGACCTGGTCGTCTCTGCATCTATGGACCAAACCGTTCGTGTCTGGGATATTTCCGGCCTGCGCAAGGGCTCTCCGAACAGCGGCCCCGGCAACTTCGAGACGTTCGACACCTTCTCTACGGTCAAATATGTTCTCGAGGGCCATGACCGTGGTGTCAACTATGCCATGTTCCACCCAACTCTCCCGCTCATTATCTCTGCTGCGGACGACCGCACGATCAAAATATGGAGAATGAGCGAGACAAAGGCCTGGGAGGTCGACTCCTGCCGCGGTCACTTCAACAATGTCTCTACCGCCCTTTTCCACCCCAAACACGAGCTCATCGTTTCTTGCGGTGAAGACAAGACCGTGCGCGTGTGGGACCTCGCCAAGCGCACTGCGATCCAGACGTTCCGACGAGAGAACGACCGCTTTTGGGTCCTGGCTTCGCATCCCAACCTTAACCTCTTTGCTGCCGGTCACGACAGCGGGTTGATTGTTTTCAAGCTCGAGCGTGAACGCCCAGCTTTTGCGGTGCACCAAGATTCGCTGTACTACATCCGAGACAAATACGTGCGGTCTTACGACTTCAACACGGGTGCAGACCTTGGATTGCTTTCTGTACGCAAGTTCGGCAGTCCATACGTCCCTCCTCGGACCCTCAGCTTCAACCCCGCGGAGAGGGCTGTCCTCGTGACAATCTCGTCCGACAACGGTCTTTATGAACTCACCGCGCTGCCGCAGCAGGCGCAAGGGGAGGTCAAGGACTCTAGTGTTGATGGGAAGAAAGGCGCTGGACAAAGTGGAATTTTCGTAGCGAGGAATAGGTTTGCGGTCTTACAGAAGGCAACCCAGGTCGGTTTTGTCTCGTTGCATCTTACTGTGTAATCTAATGCGGTCCCAGGTCATTGAGGTCCGGGATCTTGCCAACTCTGTCGTCAAGACCATCAAGCCCCCAGTGCAAACCAACGAAATCTTTTACGGAGGAACAGCCAGCCTGATTCTCAGCTCGACGACGTCGGTTGTGCTTTACGATATCCAGCAGCAAAAGACGCTGGCAGAAATCAACTCCCCTCCCGTTAAATACGTCGTCTGGAGCAGTGATGGCGCCTTGGTTGCTCTCATGAGCAAGCACAGTACGTTCCTATTTTTTTGTATTGCGTCGTACCTCTTCTGACTCTTTCTCTCGCAGCCATCACCATCGCCAACAAGAACTTTTCGCAGCACAGTCTCATTCATGAGACAATCCGTATCAAGTCCGGTGCATGGGATGACTCTGGCGTCTTCATTTACTCTACCCTCAACCACGTCAAATACTGTCTCTCTCAAGGGTGGGCCAGCCCTCCATTCTCTTGATCGACCTTTGCTGACATTGCTGGACAGCGACCATGGCGTCATCTGCACGCTGGACAACCCTGTTTACCTCACGCGCGTGAAGGGCAAAACAGTGCACTGTCTTGACCGCTCTGCTCGTCCGAGAACCATTACTTTCGACCCAACGGAATACCGTTTCAAGCTTGCCTTGCTCAAGAATAATTACGAAGAGATGCTATACATCATCCGCACCTCGACGTTGCTTGGGCAGAGCATCATCGCGTATCTGCAGCAGAAGGGTTTCCCCGAGGTATTTTATTCGCGTCTACCATACTTAATTCTCGCTCCTAACCTCCGTTTAGATCGCCCTCCACTTTGTGCAGGACACAAACACGCGGTTTGAGCTTGCGCTTGAGTGCGGGAACTTGGAGGTGGCGATGGAGACTGCCAAGACCATTGACCGCGTCGAGTGCTGGGAGCGTTTGGCGCAGCAGGCGCTTAAGCAGGGGAACCACCTGGTACGTCAGGTCTTTTCCTCCATTGATTAATGACTGATACGTGTTGTTTATCACAGGTCGTGGAGAAGGCCTATAAGCAGACGAGGAACTTCGACAAGTTGTCGTTCCTGTATCTCGCGACGGGGAGCACCGATAAGCTGTCGAAGATGCAGAAGATTGCGGACGCACGGGGCGACCCGATGTCGCGCTTCCACAATGCGCTGTATGCCGGGGATGTGCTCGGACGGATAGCTGTAATGCGCGATGTTGCTCTCTGTGGGTTTTCTTCCTCTATTCACCGTCAGCCTGAACTAATTTTTTGATAGATCCCTTGGCATACTTGACTGCCAAGACCAACGGTCTGGAGGAACTCGCTCAGGAGATCCTCGAGTCGGCCGGATTGACCGAGGCCGACGTTGATGACGTTCCGGCGTTCGGCCTGTCGACTTTGAAGCCCCTTCCCATCGTCACTGCCACCACCGACCTCAACTGGCCCGTCGTTTCGGCAGGGCAAAACTTCTTCGACCGTGCGCTGGCGAATGGCAATCTCGAGGGCGGCGTCGAGCCTGCATATGTCAACGGTGACGCTGTTGCTGGTGCTTCCGCCGACCTCGATGCATGGGCGAAGGATGAGGAAGTCCAGGATGATATTGATCCTGAGGAAGGTGGATGGGAGCTCGATGCTGATGCGGGCGAGTACCAAGGAACCGAAGCGGTCGACGAGGAGGAGGCGGCCGGTCCCGAAGACGAGGATCTGCCTGGATCCACACCCGGCGCCAGTGAAGTCGAGCACTGGGTTCGCAACTCCCCGTTGGCTGTTGATCATGTTGCTGCTGGTTCCTTCGAGACCGCGATGCAGGTGGGTATTTTCGTATTTCCGGCCTACCTACCGTGTCTGACGGTTATTTGTGTTACAGTTACTCAACCGCCAGCTCGGCGTTGTCAACTTTGTGGAGCTGAAACCGCTCTTTTTGTCCATCTATCGCTCGTCCCACACTTATCTCACACCTGTGGCCTCGCTTCCCCCCGTTGCACCTGCATATCCGACGCAACCCCGCCGAAACTTCTCTTGGACGCGCGCTGCCCGTCGCGGCCCGGTCACTCGCTTCCGGTAGGACCGAATTGTCCGAAGGATTCCGCTTCGTGTCAGGGAACAAGCTTGCAGAGGCTCAGGACTGTCTTCCGCTCCGTTCTTCGGGCCCTCTTGTTGGTCGTCTTGTCGTCCGATGACGAAGCCAAGCAGGCAAGTTATCTCTTATTTTACATTACCACCGTACCGTTACTGACCGCTACCGTATAGTGGCGAGAAACTAGTCACGGCCGGCAGGGAGTATTTGCTTGGCGTGTCCATTGAGCTTGAGCGGAGACGAATCGCTGAGGAGGAGCCCGACAATGTCCGACGGAACCTCGAGCTCGCGGCGTACTTTACCCAGTGCAAGATGCAGCCTCCCCACGTGCAAATCGCACTGCGGAGTGCCGTCAGCGTATTCACCAAGGCAAACAACCAGGCCGACGCCGCGCGCTTTGCGAAGCGTCTCCTCGAATTGAAGCCCGATCCAAAAATTGTCGCACAGTACGTTGTTCATTTCGGCCGCCGCCACCTGCGACTGCCGACTGATTTATTTTCATAGGCCCGGCAACGCATTGCGGCGGGCGACCGTAATCCCAGGAATGCCGTCGAGATCTCGTACGACGAATTTACGGCGTTTGAGATCTGTGCTGCGAGCTACACGCCGATATACAAGGGCTCGTCCGCGGTATACTGCCCCTACACTAATGCGGCGTATCTGCCCAAGTTCAAGGGAAGCCTCGAGCCGCTCGTGCAGGTGGCGGAGATCGGTGCTGTGGCGTCCGGGTTGCCCGCACCGTGGTGAGGTTCTGCAGTGGACTAGAATACCTACGACTGCCTAACTATTGCTGGTCCGGCTGGGGATCGCGCGTTTGTAAAAGATAACTTACTTCCCTCCAAAATTTACTTTTCTTTAACTTGGAATTCTTATCTTTGTTCGAGCTCCCTCGTCTCTATTATTCACTGGGGCTGACTGAATACGCCACAACGGGCCGGGGGATGAGATCCAAGTCGTTTCAATCGGATGAAGTTGTTATGTATCGAATAATCAAGTTGCGGGTGCAAAGCGGGTGCGCAGGGTATTGTTCGATACCGCAGACAGCCTCATGTGCTCGATGTCCGGCGGCACCCACCCCGCCCAGCACCGACAGTTAATTTTGATGAAACCGAGCGTTTGGATGTCCGCTCCCGTAACCAATGGTAAGTATGTACCACAGGAAACCCGACCTGCTCGTGCCACATAGCTGAAGCTTCTGCCAGTGGCTGCCAGCGGGCTAATGTTGAGTCGCCGCAGGCACAACGCGCTCGGCGAAGAAGTCGGATAAAGCGGAACGGAGGGCTACATATATAAGCCTTGGGAAATGACTGACGTCGTAGCCAAGAAGGGACTCGTAAAAATCAGTGTCCGGTTGGTGTCCCTTATTTGAGAGGAAATAATGTCAAGGATTATTACCATAAGTATATGGCGCAGTCTGGTGGGCTGCGGCGCAGTGCGCAGCGTAACAATTGACAGGACAAGGATTGTTCAAGTCAAGTTAAAAGCCCACAGAGGTCCACAGCGTGGAGACAAATGGGGATATTACCCAAATAGAGCTAATCTCACGCATTTTCCGGGTTGTCGGCCTCTTCGGATGTTCCACGGATGTTCGCTCTGTTTCGTCGGAACGCCGCCTTGGTTAACAGTCTTGGGGATTGCTATGTACACACGTCGTTGTGAAAACGTCTTCTCGTTGGCAAGTTCCGACTAGCTATTACTATTAGCTACTAGCGTGTGGGCTCCTGGCCAGAGGGGTCTGGAACTGGGCATCGGTCCGCAAATAATCCTGCCAACATAGCCTTCGCTTCGAGCTGTGGGAGCTGATGGTTCGCACAATACACCGATTAATAAAAGGACGATGCTGAGAATGGGGGCCGTCCGAATATGTTTCTTCGCTTGCCATCCGTTCTTTTCTGGGTCTCACTGGCAGCCGCGGGACATTCGCCGGGCGGTCCTCCTATACGCTATATCACTCCTTCACAATGGAATGCCCTCAACTCCTCAGTTGGAGGGAGGTTGCATGTCGGAATCCCAGTTGCGAGACCGTAAGCTGGGAATTCATTACAATTGCAGTAATACATTGTTTCCTGACCCAAATCCATTGCTATAGATGCTTTACCTTAGCTGATACGGCTGGCACTCTCGACGCATCTGAATGTACGGCAGTGCGCGCAGGATATACGAATAATTGTGAGGCTACTTCTATTCACCCACCGGACAGTTTCTCAGCAAGGAGTGACCAGTCTTTCTCGTGGATAAATTCGGCGCGTATATGAATACGCAATGGGGAACATGCCAGTCGGCTTCACAAACTTGTCTCCTCCGTGGCTCCAATACAACTGATACTGCGCCCTCCTCGCCCCCGAATGTCTGCGAACAAGGCAGCGTATCACCTCGCTATGTCTGTGCAATACCATATTATTTAATGAATGCTGACCCGCCCTGTTCATAGATTGACGTTCGAAGTGAATCAGACGTCCAAAAAGCATTCCTGTTTTCCAAAAACACTGGAGTCCCTCTGGTGGTCAAGAACACTGGGGTGGATTCTTTTCTCCTCGGATTAGAAGCTTTGCTGAATGATTCCAGCACGATTACAAGGGACGCAGCAGTGCACCGAACTCATTGGCGCTGTGGACCCACAATCTGAAAACGGTACCTGTTTGCTTCTTTTTGTCGTGATATCTTTTATACGTGCCCAGCTCTCCTATAATGCCTCATTTGTGCCGGCTGGATGCCCTGCTTCGGATGCTAAACCGGGGGTAACGACGGGGGTCTGTAGGCGGTCGCTTGTGTTGTCCGTCCACTAAACATCGATAATATAGGCTGGCCAGATCGTCGACAACATCGTTGCTTTTGCCGAGGCAAATAATATTACCGTCGTCACCGGTGAGTTAGTTTGTATAAAGTTGTAACGAAGTTGGCTAACAACTACCAAAGGGGCTGACACCACCGTCGGCGCATCGGGCGGCTGGCTTCAAGTGAGTCCTGCAAGGTGAAACATATCCTCGGGTCTTACACACATCCTAGGGCGGTGGTCACGGTGCTCTGGCAAATACACTCGGGCTTGGAGTAGACCGTGTGGTAAGTCGGCCTTGGGCACCATCGTAATGTTAAAGAATGATTTCCTCCTTCAGCTCGAATTCAAAATCGTAACACCCACCGGCCGGTTCCTTACGGCGAACGCTTGCCAGAACACCGATCTCTTTTGGGCGCTTCGTGGAGGTATGGTTTTTGTGGATCATTGGGAGACCGCAAACTGACCCGGCGCTAGGCGGTGGGGGGACGTTCGGTGTTGTTCTCGAGAGCACAACGCTTGCCTCGCCCAAAATGACTCTTCAGGTCGCCTTTGCCGCATTCTCGCGCAACAATACCGGTGCGACACGAGGCCTCTATGAAGTTTTGGCAGAAAATTCGGTC